>ML994638.1:909570-932957 GCA_010093925.1 Zopfia rhizophila CBS 207.26
ATTATTATTTACTAAAAGGTTATTTCTAAAGCTTAGATTTTAGGTAGCATATATAGGTACTATAGTGGTAGCTCTTTAGCTTTAGTCTAATAGTATTCTTTATAAACTTTATAAAGTTACTATATTTTATATATTCTATTATTTAATAGAGCTGCTTTGTTAATACCTTTTTAGTTAGTAATAGCTTTTATAGCTAGTGCTATGTACAGGTCTGTTACTATTTTTACTATATAAATAAGAATAATTCTATTTTCTTTATATACTATAGCCACTTCGTTGCCTTTTTAATTTTTAATTTCTTTATTTTTCTAATTAAGAGTGTAGCCCCCCGCGTCTTATTCTTATAGCTAATAAGATATTAATAGGGCTGTCTAGGTAATACTAAATATTTTTAATAGTATAGAAAAAAGTTTTACTGTTCTGAAGCTAACATAGAAGCTGTATTATTCTTTTACTTAAAATTTATATAGTTTCTTTAGTTCCGCTTAAGGCTCTACTAGCAGCATATATTTCAGTAAACCAGGCGTAATTATTATAGATATTAATCTTTAATAAAGTGTTATACGTTGTCTTGCTTTTGTCACTGTAGGTAAAAAAGCTTAGAAAGATATTAATTAGAGTATTAGTTAGAGTAAGCTATATTACTTTACTATCTTTATTCTTTTAAAAAATTCTTTTACTTCTTATGCTAGCTATCTGTAGCCTTTTCTAAGTGCTTAAACTAGTAGTCTTCTTCTTTCTTACCTTCCCTTTTATACTATAGGCAAGTCTTTGGCTTGTGGTCTTTACCTATACCAGGCAATTTACTTTAACTTTAATCTTAACTTTAGCTTTACTTCTTACTTCTTATATTTATTACATATAAAGCAGCTTTAGATTGAGATTTGTTTGTGAGCTCTTCATTATGGAGTTGACTTATAAGAGTATCATACGAAAGTAATTCAATGCCCGTATCACGTTTTCGTTCTTGAAAAGAGGTAAAGTACGTTCTAAGATTGTGAATCATTACATGCTTAAGTATAAAGTCAATTGTGATCTTTTACCATGCAATGTCTTGGATAAGGATTCCGAATTTATTAGTATAGTCTTCTATGTCTTTGCATGAAGCGTACGTCATAGTCTAAATCCGTTTAACAACTAGATACTTCTATAGTTCTGTGTTGATCTTGTAGTGCTTGATAAGGATATTAATAACCCATTAAGCTGCTAGGATTCTGTCAACTTTTCGTGCTGGTATATCCTCACAGTAGATAACAATGTCGTTAATTGCTTTACTATTGTTGGGATATAGTATCTAGTCGTTTTGGTCCTTCGTAAATTCTAGGCTAAAGTCGAATTTTTAGTAGTCACTTATGGCTCCAAATTTCGGCTTCTTTTCCGGATTAGTTTTTGTCTGTCCAGGTGAGGATATCTCTGTCTCAATTGTCTCTCTAACTAGTTCTTGTAATAAACTGTTAGGAGCAACGGACGTTCCACTATCGCTCTAACGTGGGTTTGATAGAGACTTTTACTGTATACTTTGGTTATACGGAACAAATTCAACTGCGTCCTATGTGCCTTTTGCTGTCATATACTTTTCAAGCCTAAACAGCTATATGGCAAGATTTGCAGCTCCTTTGAGCTTTGGTACTCCGGTCTCTTTTGTCATTTTTGACAGCCGTGAGGATTTAATTGATAGATAATTTGGATCAGGTCGTACGAAAACGAGTGATATATGAGATTCGCAAAGCCGGGCTTATAACCTTATGGAGGTTATATTTGGCAGCATGAAGTTCTCATAAATATTATCTTCAAAGGAATGATTGCATTCTTTGCTTACTAAAGGTAATGACTGATTAAATACATAATAATCGATTAGGCAGTAACGATAGTACGAATCCTTGATGACTTATGTTGCCGTTGTGGCGGTGGTGTCTTGAGTTCTGCCTACGCTTGGCGCATGGTAGCAAGGTTGCCTATCGCGGTTTTGCCAACATGACCGTAGGGTTTAGAAGGGGATGGGCTCTGGGTAAGGTTGCTTGCGGATCCTTGATATAGAGTATATGTCGGATTATTGGCTGGCGACATAAGACCGGTCTGGCTATGCGTATCTGCATTATGGTTTCGTCCTAGATATGCTTGGTAATTGGTTTTGTGGCAGAGGATCACCATATCTTTGCTGACTATATTACTATAGCGGAGGAGGCGGAGAGTTGATATGGTTATTACTTTCCACAGTACTCGGCGGTTGCGAGCGCATACCAGCAGTCAGGCTTACTGGATGCGCTTCGCTCTTGCCATGGCCTCCTCAAGGAGCTTCTGGATTTGCTTTCGTCGCTGACTTCCTCTCCTAGCTCGAGGTTTGTGACGCTACAGTCGGTGGCTGTCTGTGGTAACATGCCTAATCGAGTGCTTCATCAAGTATCTGTTTAGGAGGTAAATCTTAAGCAATTTTGAGAGCACCACTTATTTCCTTTTACAGCAGCTGCATTGATTGCGTTTCCATACAGCCCGCCGCGGATTCGACCATCAGCACCATGTTCAAGTAACGTTATGACAACATCCAAGCGACCGGAGTACGAAGCCGCCTGGAGAGCGCTGCCCTATTCTCCTCCAATGGAGTAAATATTGGCGCTATAATCGATCAAGAGTTCAAGCATGTGGAAAGTGTTCCCAAAGACAGCAGAGTGGGTGACGGACCCCAGCAAACCTCCCTCCGTGGTGGCGCTCGCACCGTGATCTAGGGTTCTCGAACAGAGTCGATGTCCTCTGAAAATGCTGCAGCTTGCAAAGTGGACCCATATTCACCTGTATTTAACTTCACATCTGCGTCGGCACTAAGCAGGACCCTGATGGTGTCGACAGCCAAGGCCGCGGCCTGCAAAGCTGTTCCCCAAGGCCCACCAACATCCGCACCTGCGTTGAGTAGTATCTTGCAGCCCTCCTCGCCTCCTTGGGCTGGGACAGCATGTAAAGCCGTTACGAACTTCTCGTTGCTTATATGAAGGTCAGCACCATGGGCGAGCAAGAATTCTATTCCTTCCGTGTCGCCTGAATTCGCAGCGTTCATCAACGCGGTGGTCACTTGGACACATGTGTCGTTAATGTCAGCCTCATGCTTCAGGAGCTCTTCTAAGGGCTCCTTAGGAAAAGTCGCACCGGCACGGACGATGACAGGGGCATTGTCCTCTCCGCCCCTGACATTTGCATCCGCACAGTGCTCGAGTAGAATCCGCACTATATCGTCGTCTCCTTGTACAGCAGCAATGATAGCATAATTATAGTCGCCACCGTATGCGTTCACATCTGCGCCGTGCTCTAGCAGTAACCGTATGACATTTTCCACCTCGGTGACACATGCTGCCTGCAGTGGGTTGCGGTAGGTCCCTATGGGTTCGGTATTGACCTCAGCGCCATGATCCAGAAGAATTTTGACAATGTCCGCGCCGCCATCGAAAGCCGCTACTTGAAGCGCAGTGCCATAATTACCGCCACGTTTATTCACATTTGCTCCCTCTCCTAGAAGGGCCTTAATAATCTCTTTAGTACCGTCATAAGCCGCGACAGTAAACGCGGTTCCATATCTAACTTAAATATGTCAGTTCAGGCAAGGTAAAGAGTGAAAAGAATTGGTGGGAAAACAAATACTTACTTCTCTCCTTCTGCATTCGGATCGGCGCCCAAGTCAAGGAGTAGCTTAACCATTTCTTCATGCTCATAATCTACGGCATCATACAGCGAAGTGTTGAGCATATATGGTTATATTCCTTGTCCAACTAGCATGTTCAACACATCGTTGCGGCCGTAGGATGCGGGCAAGCATGAAGGCCTTCTGATGGCGAAGGGTTGGTGCTCGATCTAAGATGGCTTTGACCACCATCGCCCTACCCTTCTGAGGAGCGGCCTGCAACGCTTGCTCCATGATTGGGGCACTTGTTTCCTTCTTCACAAATGCTTCCATCACGTCCATGTGACCGTATGTTGAAGCGGTGGTAAGGAGTGAGCTGTAGGTGTTCATTGGCTTACTGAGATCCCAACCCCTTTCCAGCAATATGTTTACGACTTCAGCATGGCCTTGCCGCGATGCAGCTCCAAGTGCGCTGCCATAGAAGTAGTCCTCGTCCGGATCCACTTCCGCTCCGTGTTGAGGCAGCATGCGAACAGCCTCAACGTCCCCGTTTGCTGCAGCGACATTGAGAGCCCTTCGATGCCAGCCACCGGTCAGGTTGACCTGCGCTTCACGGCGCAGGAGCATTTGCATCGTCTCCGTATGGCCGGGCTCCGTAACACAGTACAGTGGGGCGCCAGTCTCATCCTGTTAAGTATTGACATCATCATCCCGTTCAATCAACAATTCGACGACCTCGTTCTTGCCAGTACAGGCAGCACCCAAGAGCGCAGGAACTGCGGCCTCAGACGTCACAGCATTTATATCGGCCCCGGCCCCGAGAAGTGTAGGCACGATCTCACTACCACCGTTGAGGGATGCATAATAAGTGGTTGATGGCCTAGGGATTTTTTGCGATTTACGTCGTCCTGCCAGCCACAGTTTAGAAGTAGTCGACAACAGCAGGATATGCTGTTATCTTGGCGACATTGAGGGGAGAGACACATGTCTGGTCCTCATATGGATGGACCGAATTATTAGCCGCGCACCAGGCCTGTCGGGAGGGCGACCCATCCTGCCAAAAGGCGCCGTTGAATTAAAACTCTTCGATCACGTCGTAGGGGGGCAAGTTTGGTGCGCTCGATACAGTACTGCACCGGGTATTGGAGCACTGGCGGAGTATTGTTAGGCGTAGTTGAGGTATCCCCTCATGCTTGTCCCTGGAGCCTTGTTCATCTTCTTCGTCATGGACAGATGCCTCGTCTTGCTCTTCGCTCCGTGCATCTTTATCATCATCATTGGCATGGACTTCGCTCTTTTCACGTTTCCCATAGGCTTGACCCACATACTCCAGATAACGAAGCGCAATGATCACATGTTGCATATCTTTGGGGTCTAAGCAGAGCTCGTCTTTGGCAAACTTTCCCAAATGCTCTTGTGCAGGAAAATCGATCCACTCGACGGTATGGCTTTCTTCATTAAAAGAACTTCCATTAACGTAGCGAAAACGCACTGCGTATCAGGTAGCCTTTAAGTTTTCCAATGTCACTGCGATCATCCACAGGGAAATCGGCCATGACAGCAAGTTCACTCATAGTTGGGGCACACCGGGCGAGAATGAGAGAGCGCGGGATTCCTTAGGATATTCGATGCCCTGAGGATCTGGTTTGAGGATCTCCACAAGTCAGTCTTGTATTCTTTATTTCTATAGAAGTAAGTTAACGGGAAGCCTACTCTCTTCCGGATGTGTTCAAACATCTCTGTGTGAACCCGTAAGGAAAATTCTCAAGTAGCCTTCTAAATTTTTGCATGCGTCATTCCCGAGCCTTGTACGTTCTTAAGCTCCTGGATTATGAGGCTGACATATATGTAGTTGCCTTCGGCGCGAGAATGTATGTGGATTTTAACAAAGTACGCCAGCGGTGCCGCATAACTCAGTTCGTCGACCCTAATTGAAATTTCAGCACGCAAAGGATCGCTGACGTGGGAAGAATTCGCCGAGTCGTCTATGTTGATCTCTAGGGCTATTGACTTCAGCACTTTCTCTATATCAACACGGCCGGACCTGCTTAATAGCGTCCATTTGATATTGGCTTCCTCGTTTCGGTACTTTCCGGATCAGAACTCTCCTCGAGGCATTGAAAGAATTCTGTCGTGGAATCTTTGAATAGTTGCTCAAGCCTATGAATTACTATGTATATAGACCCCGAACTAGGTCTTTTGTCATATTTTGCAGGCTGCTCCAAAGCACAGATGTCTTGGATATCGACTTGGCATCTAATTCCGGCTTTCCCTTTTTTTTCCCCCTTCTTTGAGTCTGTCAAGAGATGAAAAGCCATATACTAGTTGATATCGATAATTTGGCGAATCAGGGAATTAAGAAGTCTACGCAGTGAACGTCGATTCTCATCGCTTTGGCCGCAGAAGAGAGACACGACGATGCTTCCATTCTGCTTTATTTTCAAATTGTCTATTATCGACGAAGCAACTGAAGCTTGACCGGCTCCAGCCTTCCGTGGATCCAGAGGAGTTGCGCTACTGGCTCGTCCTTCCACTTCTTATAGCTTCCAACATCGACTATCCAGGAGGTCTAGTTTTCCCTTGGTGCTCGGGAGCTGCCGCGTATAGTCTCTTCTAGATCAGAAAGGCCTTTTGCCTCGTGTATCAATGATGGCATGATAGGTACGGTCTTCTACAAGTGGCTGTCGGAGAGCTGCAATCCTATTAGGGACCTCGATGATAATTAGCGGAGCTAGATTAAATTACTGTTCTGCCTCAACTTGATGATGCCAGCAGCCTTCTGAACAGTGGCTTTTATCTCATCAGATACAGAGACAAAGTTACTATCCTTAGGACCAGTGAACTTGTTGAGCCTGAAGTGGTCGGACGCCAGCTGGAGTGTAACAAGGTTCGATAGCAGCGTAGTAATCTCCAGAGTGTGAGGTGAAACAGAGTTGAAGCTTGCCCCTCAAAGAGGGCGAGGTCTCCGAGATATATACATGAGGTCATATGACCTAATGAGGTGACGGCTAGAAGGCACTGGTGCAGCACCACCGTTACATGGAGACTATCGACACCAGGGAAAGTCGCCGATTCGCGTTCTACTATCAACTCCTTCAGGAAACAGTTAGTGCAGGTCACTAGCCAATGCCCAAAATCAGGCACACACACCTCTTGTTTGAACGGCAGCGTCTTTGAAAAGAGGACCGCAATATCACTGTTCTGGCTCTCGAAGAAACAGAAAAGCCGAATTTGTGCATCGTTCGGAGGGCTCACAATCTCATCCAGCATCCGACGTGAAATGTCTGAATCCGGCTCCAGTAGCCGCAATAAACCAGAGGCCACGCCCAAACCAAACTTTTTCCGCTGCTTCGGCGAGTACCATAGCCTTTGATTGCATTTTCGTGACATGGAATGGCGTCCCGAGAAAGACGCAGCCAGCGACCCAGGGGAAGACGTTTCGGAAATCGTTCTGGCGCAGCCATGCTGTTATGAGTGCCCTTTCTATTACTATTCCGCCTAGACAGTGGCAGTGGAATATTATTGGCATCTTGCATTCGCTCCACAACCCAAATGAGCCAACAGGTAAAGGAAGCAGAAGGCTGACACTTGTCCAACTCACCCCTCTCGAACGTCTAAAATGGTACAGCAACTCTAACCTCTGATCGATAGCGCCTCGCCCAAACCCCTGCCTTTCATATTGAAACACACTGATGCGCGCATTCGATACCTTACGTGCGAGCATGTTGGCATCGCGCAGCTAGTGGACTTTCTCGCGGATCTAGGTCTAAAGGTAGAGGTACAATTAGCATGAGCTTCAACATGGGGATTTTGTTATTGCTAGGGCCCGCTTGGGATGTGTCGCCTATAGTGTCCTATCTTGAAATGCCACTTGAATGGCATCTCGTAGGAACTACGTGAGGCGGAAAGTGACCAGATGGGAGACAATATTTAAACTGGGAGCTTACGTACTCATTCTGGAATTGCGCCAAGGCCCCGGACTGCAATGATACTACACAGCACATTCAAAAAGCTGCGATTGGGCTGCGATATAGAGAGCTTATTTCTACCTACCAAAAGTATTGCACCACTGCCGATTTCCCACCAAAAATCACCTTCTTTCCCAATAAAGATGTTTAGTTCTGAACGGGAACATTTTTTTAAACTCTTAAATTAGACTTAAAATTACTTAGTCTTCTAAAAATTTAATGAGTTCTACGGAATATTAATTTTATTTACATTTAATAGATAGAGTAGAAGCATAGTGGTGCTTTACTAAATTTATATGTGAAGTAACCGAAAATTAGCGAAAATTAATTATCTTCAGCCTTCCACTACCAAAATTCAATTTGTATTTTATTAATAATATTTAGTAATTATTTAGATAGCATCTTATTTTTTTATTAAGTTATAAGTTCTTAATTTATTTTGAAACATTCGTTGTTAGGATATCTATATATAAAGATAGTGGTATTTAGTAGGGAATTAGTATTAATATAATACTTTTAGTATAATACTATAATATAGTTAATTACTAAATTATAAATATTACTAAACTGTGAGCGCATGCTAAGCTATTACTAAAAATTTAATATACTCTTTTTATATTAACACCATGCCTCTAAAACGCCTTAATACTATTTAATAAAAGAAAAAAAGGCTTCTTTTAGCTATTAATATATTATAAAAAAGCTAAATTTCTAATACCTACTAGGTATTATATATTTATTATGTAAACTATAATATTCTTAAATGTTATATAAATAAACGCGTATGTTAAATAGATATTCTTATAAATAGCTATAATCTTAATTATAATAAAGAAGCCTTATTAACGGAATGGATTCTTAATCTTATTTTTTATAATTTTTTATTTTATAAATGGATGGTAGAGGACACCGCTAATATGATACTACTATTAAAGAAAAAAAAGCTAGTAGGTAAGAATTAGTTCCACTAGTATATTAAGTATAATCTAGAAATAGAAATTATATAATTAAAGAAGTATAATTACCAGCAAGCGAAATAGAAGGATTCTAAAGTAATTTAAGAATATTTTAGGCTACTAAAGAACGTAGTAAACAAGTATAGAATCTAGAATAATAATATCTATAATATAGATAAGATTAGTTTCTAAAAAGGTGATTGTTATAAACAGTAATAGTAAGGTAACTGCAACTAAGGAGCTGAGGGAATTGGCAATAACAGCCAATGAAGCCTTAGAATGGAAACGTATGTTCGAGCTTGAAAGGAAGAACTGTAAGCGGGCACGAGATGCATTGGCGCAGGCCAAGGCACGGGCTAAGAAGTAAGGACAGAGATACGGAACCATGCCAGTAGATTGGGAGTGATCATCCACGTGAATAAACGAGGCTTGGCAGATAGAGAAGATAGAGGAAGATAGAACCTCTAGCATCTCTGGCAGTCTCTAGCAGTATCCAACATACTGAACACTAGTACAGAATGTACGCACGGAGGATTTACTATAAGTATGAGGCGTCAGACGGTTCACGATTACTTTTAGTCCTTTGTAGTTACTCTAAAATTGAGATTCACACCTCAAGTGACATAGTTTAATACTATCCTGTTGAAACTTAACTTACCGTACTTCTTCCTTTTTATCCTCTACTGAGTTAACTAACTTCCACTAAGTCTAATAAGCTATCCGATCCGGAAGTGAGGGAACTGCTAAGTGTTATATAAGTAGTTAGACAGCTTATTACCAGTATAATTTACGTTAGTAAGTTAGCAACTTGTAATATTGTAACTACCACCTTAAGAGATTAGGAAGGACCGTTGGATAGAATTCTAATAATTAATTATTAAAAGGTCTATAACAACTTACTACAAGAGAGAACAAGAACTTTACTCGTTAGAGGAAAGTAATAGTGAAGAAGAAGTTATGGCAGGATCTTTATCCACGACTGAAAGTACATTAGGAGGAATAAAGAGTGCGTAGTAAGTTATCCAGGAATAGGAAGTAACTATTATAAAACTACGTGATACTTTAGTAAACCTATAATAATAGGTTAAAGCTAAATGTAAGCTGGCAAGCTGATGAATGAAGAAGAGAATCGATTGTCCCAGCTAAGACTTCAGAGCTGCCAGTTATATAAGAGATTGTAGGCAACGGCAATTGCCGAGTTAGCTGAGCGACTAGCCTATTTAGCCATGCATGTATGCACGGCTTACATACCCCCCTCAGATTTGGCGTAGCTTAAAGATGAAATATGTACATGAAGCCTTAGTGTCCTCCTGATTAGGCCAGACTGAGAAGGCCATAGCAATTAAAGCTGAATAGGTTCTAGCTAAGTGGGTTCTAGAGCAATAATGCCCTAGCTTTACCCGATTGGGAAGCAGACGATGAGGTCAGAAGGCGTCCCTTCTTGTTATCTCTACATCAGATCTCTGCTTCAGCGCGTAGTTCTTTAAGCTAGGATCAAAGGATCAACTAGATACTTGGTGTTGCACATGCCAATCAAATCTGACTGTGTGTCTAACTATGTGCTTGACTGTGTGACTGACTATGTAACTGACTGTGTATAGAGTCTTCTGCGTTCGCAAGATGCAGCTGTTTCATCCAAGCTTCGTGCTTTTAGCGGGTGAGCGGCTTGGTAAGGCCATCTGCTAGCTATGCTGTAGTAGGAATCCATTCGACATAAATTGAATTGTCTTAAACTTGCTAACGTAGCCAATTTTGATGGACATCCACATAACGTAAAGATGTTTTGAGCTTTGGTGCTTCGGCTTGGAGTATTTAAATCGTTTGCTTATTGTCGCAGTAGAGAAGCTTCTTGTGCTTCGGATTGAAGCTGATTTCTTGAAAGAGTCTCCACCACCAAATTAGCTCAGTTCCGGCTGATGAAGCAGCTAGAAGTTCAGCTTTAGTTGTCGATTTTGTAACACAACGTTGTAACGTGGCCCTCCAATCTACAGGTCCGCTAAAAAGGAAGAAGATGTAGCCTTATGAGCTCTTACGGGACTCCCTGTTGTCTACAAAAGAGGCGTCCGATGCGCTAAAGAAGATGGGTACTTCATCAATAGAGTTAGCAGCAGCAAATTATAGCTCTTCTGCCTCTGAATAGTACTCGATTATCAAAGATCTTGTGTAAATGACGTAACCCAGAAGGTGATAGGCAGCTCTCAGGTGCTTATTTGAAGGGTTCTTTAAAAATTTAGCAAGCTTTGAATGAGCCTTTGCTATATCCGGCCTGGTTGAATTAGCTAAATAGCCAACTGAACCTACCATTTGAGCATAACGATAAGCTCGTGGAGAGTTGATCTCGTCTTCTGATAGAAGTAATTTATCTGTAGACAGCAGAGTTGTCTTTTGCCATGAACTCCAGCCTTCCTTTAGTTCATACTGTTTTGAAAGTTTGTTAATATAGGCGTCTTAATAGAGCCAAATCTTGCCGTTTTCTTGATCGCGTGTTACTCGAATTCCATAGAAGAACTCAAGATCTCCTAGAGCTCGAATGTGATATCGGCGTAGAAGCTTCTTTTCAAATTGCTTGAGTTCTTTGAGATGTGCTGGCTTTAAAAGAATAAGAATGTCATCAACATAAAAGAACACCAGAAGTTTGTCGTTTTTAAATAGACAGGGGGCGTCAGGCACTTAATATAGACCAAATTCTTCAAGAGTCTTTGTAAGCTCTTTGTACTAAAGTAATAGGGATTAACGCAGTCTATAGAGTGCTCTTTAAAGCTCCCAAACTTGTCCTTCATCATAGCCTTATAACGGGTAACAATAGACCTTTTAATTGAGTTTCGTATTTGTAAATGCGTTGACTGCATCGTACTGGCGAATTTCCAGATTAAATACAGCGGCAATTGACATCAAAGCTCAAAAGACACGAAGAGCAGGAGTCGCTGTATAAAATTCTTCTTTAGTCGTTTGTAGGTCTCCTCGTACGCATAGTCTGGCTTTGAGCTTAATAAGAAAACCATCACTATCAAACTTGTACTTCCACACCCAGATGAGTGATAGAATCTCTTGGCCAAAAAGTTTAGCTTTTGATCTTCGTATGTACGTTTCCTGGCGATGTATTGTATTGACTTCTCGCCTCATTGCTGCTTCGAAGCCATTCCTTTGTGAATGAGCTAGCAGCTCTTTAAGAGTCTTAAGTTCTGGAGGAAGGTCTTCTCTACGAAGTCTTCTTGAGCTTGTGCGTGACAAGGCTGCCATGAATGTTAAGAAATACGTTAAGATGGGACAATAGGCAGAGGCCTGAGCTTGTGCTTTTGCAGTAGGCTTTCGCTGACGCTTCTGATTACTAGGAATGACAAAATCTTCTTGTATGTCTGCCGCTACTGTGGCTGTATTTGGTGCTGTATTTTAATTTCTTTTTCGCTTTTTCCCAGTTGTGATTGGTGGATTGTCTGATACACCTTGGCTGACTGCGTTGACTATTGAAGAGGTGTCAATTGTTAATGACGTGGCCTCGCTTAACATTGCTGGTGTTGCTTGATTAGATCTTGACAATTCAGGTGTAAGAAGTGGCGCTGGGGATCCAGTAGGCTTACTAGTTGGCGATGCTTCGTCAATAGATGCAGAAGATAGCTCTTGACTAGCTGGTTTAGCTTCTTCAGCAAATCGTAAGAACTCATTATCTAAATCGTCTGAATCGATTTCTGCACTAAAATCTTCATTCCAGTTAATTGGCTGAACGTCGTTAATTGGGAGTGCTTCTCGTAATTCGCCTGGTTGATAGCGGGAATCTGGTTTGAAGGTGACATCGCGCGATCTGATTACTTGATGTTTTGCTGGTACCTAGATACGATAGATATTCGTTGAATCGTAGCTAACTAGATAACTAAGTAGTGCGCGATCCGTGAGTTTGTCGCCTTTTGCAATATTTGTCCGTAGCGTAAAAGTCTTGCAACCAAATGGATACATATAGGTAATCGATAGCTTCTTTCCATGTGCTAGTTCGAATGGGGTCTTCTAGTCAAGCGATTTTGTCAGTGTGCGATTGAGAATGTAGGCGGCTGTGAGATAGCATTCTAGTGCCAAGGACAGTGGCAGATTTGCTTCTTCTCTCAAGATTCTTGCTTTCTCGATGAGGGTCTTGCCTGAGTGCTTGGCAGCACCATTTTACTCTTCTACGTACGGAGCTCGGTATTCGAATGTAATGCCCTCTTGCTTATAGTAAGCTCGTAAAGAACCATCTTTCCAGCCAAATCCTTGTTCGTTGTCACTAATAATGAAAACAATAGTACATCTATAACATCTCTTAATTAGCTTGTTAATCTTTCGAATAGTTGCAAGCAGCGTATGTTTGTCTCTTCTTAATAAGGTAAACACAAAGTTCATCTTTGTAAAAAGACAGTAACTATGTAAAACGTACTGGTGGCTGTTGTAGCCTTATATATCAAGCTTAATAAGGTCAATTGCAATTCGTTTAAAGGGTTTACCTATTTCTAGTTCATGGCTAATGCGTTTTGAGACGATTTTATGTGCTTTTCCTATTGCATATTTGTCGCAGTTGCTGGTTAATAGAGCTCGGCCGGTTACAGTTTCTAAAATCTCTACTCTAATTACATTAGCATGAAGATAGTTGATTGCCTCTGGGCCTGGATAAGCAAGTATTTAGTGGAAGTACTTCTTTTCTTTTGCAATTAGTTTTCTTGGTAGTCTGCTGATCTTCCTGGAAGGGCCTGCTAAAGCAAAGATTACAGCTTTTAAAGTCTTTACTTTTTGTATTAGCTGAGGTGGCTGCTTATGGTGTATTAGTGCCTAATGCCTATCTATCTGAATAAGATTAGTAATCGGCCTTGTGGTTCTAAAGCGTCTATTTGTGAACTGATAGAGGAGATTCCTTCCTGAATCGAAATAGATGTCGTTCTAGGCAAGCCGTGAGAGCGAAACGACACTTGTAAAGAAGGATAGAATAAAAGCCACTTGGCGCAAGGTTGTTTAAGCAGGTCTATTAGGCGTTTGAATTGTGATTATTACTTCGCTTTAGGCTTCAATCTTCTAGGAAGACCCCCTAATAAGGATTTCATCACGATTAGTGGCTGGATATATAAAAGTAAAATCTTTCTTGTTGCTGCACACGTGTATATCTGATGCAGGATCTAAAATCCATGTGTACAGTAGTAGGTAATCTTCTTAATAGATTTTTAAAGGTTATAAGAAAGTCAAGCAAATGGCATATGCTAATAGAGATCCAGGTAATTCAACAGGTACTTTTAAATCTAGTTTAACGACATTTGGTTTTTGTTTCTTAGGTGTCTTTGTCTTTTCTTAAAGCTTTTTCACTTTTTACTAAACCTTCTTCACGATCCCTTTGATTGCTGTGCTTTCTTTAATCTTCTACTGGACTAAATTAGCCTTCTCTTTTTCATACTCAAAATCCTCGTCTTAAGCTTTCTTAACTATATAGCCACAATTTCGCCACATATGTATCTCTCTATATAAGTAAGGATTCTTAGGTTTGTAGCTGCTACTACTGCTTAAGCGTTTCTGTTTTTAGCTAAGTCTCTTTTTACTATTAAGTGTTAACGTGGCAAAGGCGCTGTGGTTGACACCCGCTATTATAGAGATTTTTGTTAATTAATAATGCTTAAGAAATTTGTTAAGAAGCAAGGGAAATTATAAGTCCTTAGGGATTTTATTGTTTTCCTTCCAGTTCTCTTTAGTCTCTAAAATTTTCAAGCTCATGTTAGCTGCCAAAGTGGGTTCTAGTAGATTAATAAGTCGTACAAGGTCCTTTTATGTACGAAACTTGGTAACTTCAGGAATCTTAACTTTAACAGCTCATTAATAAACCTGTAAAAAGTTTTGTGCCTATATATCTATATTTTACGTCTTTATATTAAGTGCTTGTACTGCTTTATAGTCATCTATAATTTATCTATTCCTATTAGTAATAGTTAGAC
The DNA here is from genome assembly GCA_010093925.1 of Zopfia rhizophila CBS 207.26. NCBI lineage: Eukaryota > Fungi > Ascomycota > Dothideomycetes > Zopfiaceae > Zopfia > Zopfia rhizophila. The sequence continues at coordinate 924,038 of ML994638.1, forward strand.
AGAACAGGCCTTTAAGGGCAATAAGCGTTTTATGTAAATTAGTAATATAAGAAACCGTAGATAGAGCTTCCGGCGTGGTATAGGTAAAGATATATTTATTAATAGCATTTATTTTATCTTTCTCGCGGCGGTAGTCCTTCTGTTCTGCTTAATAAATTAAGTTTATATTTAGCTATGTAGTTTAATGATTGTTTGGGATAGTACTACTGTCTCTAGCTGAAGTAGCTTTAAAGTTATTAGGTAAGGGTTTTATAGGTGCATTAAGCTTCTCCACTTTAGTAGATAATTTATCGGGATTAATATACTTCCAAACGTCGCCGTGTATAGCCATATGGTTAATAACTATAAGGAATAGTTTCTAGTCTTTTATTAACGCTAGGAAGGGCTCTCGAGCGTCCCTTATAGCAGTAGTAAAAGAAGAAAACATAGTTACAAAGAAAGATAGAGTCGTTAAGTAATGGATTTGAAGTATAAAATTAGTAATATATGGCGTGAGCTGGGCTCATAACTGTAAGCCGGTAAGCTAATAAATAAAAAAGAGGATTAATTGTCCTAGCTAAGACTTCAGAGCTGCTAGTTATATAAGAGATTATAGATAATAGTAATTACTAAGTTAACTAAGCAACTAGCCTATTTAGCTATATATATATATACGGCTTATACTAAATAATAAACTATAGAGGCCTAGAAGGGAGGAATAGCAAAGATATAACCTTTTAAAAAATTTAATAGAAATTAAGACGACCTTAAGACTTTCATGGCAATAATAAACCTCTACTATTAGTTTAATTAGAAGTTATTTCTAATTAATTAGGATTAGATTCTAGTAGCTGGCATAAACATAATAGGCAGAGCCATGTAATAGTTTAAACTAATAGTAAGAAATTATCTTATTAATAGAGACTTTAACTTAGAAGTAGCAGGGTTAGCTAACTATAATAATAATATATAATAAGTCTTTAGGGATTATAAATGTTTTAAACAGGAAATAATTATCGTCTTTAGAGAAATTAATAAAGAGACTAAAGTAATCTAAAAACTCTAATAACTTAAGTAATATACGTTAGCAGCTAACTATACTATAAAATTTAAATAAATCTAATTATAACTTAATTAGGCAGACTAACTATTGGTTATAATATACTATAAAGGACTAAAAGACAGAATTAAAGATAAAATCTCTAAAGGAAAATAGCTAAGTATCTTATTAAAAATTATTAAATAAGTAGTAACTATTAATAACTGGTAGTACTAATAAGAATAGAAAAAGAAGACATAAGAGAGATTAGTAATCTACGTACTAAAAAAGAATAAAAAAGATAACCAAACCTATAATATAATAAACATTAATGTTAAAAAGATATTTATTAGAAATAAATAAAGTAAGTAAGCTAGGGAATAAACGGAATGCTATATATAAAAAGCCTACTTAAAATATAGAAAACAGAAACACTTCATTAAAGATTATAAATAGTAATAATTAGATATTAAGAAGGCTTATGTTTAGACTAAGGTACTAAAGGAAATTAAGGTTATTATAATCTAAGTAGAATAAGTAAAAGACACTATAACAGAAAACATAATCATAAAAAGAATCTAGAGAGAATAATACTAGATTTATAAAAGCTATATACACCTTAGATAGGAATATAAGATACTATATTAGCAAGTTAAAGATTATCTAGTAAAATAACCTAAAGATATAATTACTATAATATAAGAAGTAGCAGCTTGATAATATAACGCAAAGACTAAAAAAGAAATACAAAAGTTCTATGAGATTATAGAACAGGAAGGCAGACTATTTTATAAGAAAAATCAGAGATTCTAACAAAGAAAGAATTAAGAGATAATAGAGAGTAAGAAACTTATATCTATAATAATTATACAACGTGTATACTAGAGATACTGTTAGATATATAAATTAGAATACTATTAAGAGAAATATTATATTACTAAATACTAGGAAGTTACTTTAGGAGATAGAATATACAAATACTAATAAGCACTATAGTTAATAGAAAATAAATAGTATAAAGAACTAAGTAGATAAGAACTAGCCATATAGATAAATAAAATTTACTAGTAAGTATTTATACTAGTTATAACTAACGTAACGTACTATCACCCCGCCAGATATTATTAGAAAATAAAGAAAAAAGAAAACCCTTTACTAATGTTATAAGTACAGGATAATAACGCCGTAAATAGAATAATAAAAGAGAAATACTAGATATATGTAGTATCTAACTATATAGAAAAGAATTATAGATAGAATAAACACGCCATACGTATCAAAGGACTAAAGATAAGAAAGATATTATAATAACTAGTAATAGTAAATAAAAAGAAACTTAATATATAATAAGAATTAGTTTATATAGATTCAGAAGACGAATTACAGGACCTAAATTCAAATAAATATAAATAACTATTATGGGATAAGTGCTAGATAGGATGCTAAAGACACTAAACTAAATACTATTAAAAAAAATAGTTAACTACAGACTCACATAAAAAACTTACATATCAAGAATATTTCTTAGGATGGAAATGTTAGGATTATAAAGAATAAGCTAAAAAAGCGCATGAAATACTTAACAAAGAAGTATACTAACTCTAGAGATATTTAATCTATAAACTGTTATAAATAGTAATAGTAAGGCAGCTATATTTAAAGAGCTAAAGAAATTAGCCATAATAGCTAATAAAGCTCTAAAATAAAAACGTATGTTTAAGCTAGAAAGGAAGAATTATAAGTAGACATAAGATATACTAGTATAGACTAAGGTATAAGCTAAGAAATAAGAATAGAAATATAAAACTATACTATAAGATTAGAAGCAGTTACGTACGTGACTAAAAGAGACTTAGTAAATAAGTACTAATAAGAAAGATAATACTAAAACTAGACTTATTTTTATTATCTTTTTTAGTAGTATTTAATATACTGTTAGCAGGTATATAATATACGCATAAAGAGTTTCCTATAAATATAAGACATGAAACGGCTTAGGGATATTTATAATTCTTTATAGTTACTCTAAAATCAAAATCTTCTCTCTAAGTTAAGACTTAAACTTAAGTGAAATAGTTTAATACTATCTTATTAAATCTATTATATATTTCTCTTTCTATTTTATAATAAAGCATAAACTCCTATTTATTAAACCTAAGGCTATCTGTTCCAGATACGGAAAGAGCTAAAATTCTATTAGAATATTAGTTAAAGTAAAGTTACTAATATAAAACGTACTATTAAGTAAAAGCAACTTATAATATTATAACTACCCTTTCAAAGTATAAAAGAGAACGTTAGATTAATTCTAATAATAAATTTCTAATTATAGTCTATAACGACCTACTATAAGGATGAATAGGAACTTTATTTATTAAAAGAAAGTAGTAGTAAAAAAGAAGTTATAGTAGAATCTTTATCTACTACCAAAAGTATATTAAGAGAAAGTAAGAGTATATAATAAATTATTTAAGAATAAAAAGTAGCTATTATAGAGTTATATGACACTCTAGTTAACCTATAATAATAAGTAGTAGTAGATAAGACTAGTAAAAAAGAAATAGCTAAGATATAACCTCTTATAAAGTTTAATAGTAATAGAGATGAACTAAAAATCTTTATAGCCACAATAGACCTTTACTATTAGTTTAATTAATTTTTATTTATAATTAACTAAGATTAGATCCTAGCAGCTGGTATAAACATAATAGAAAGAGCTATAAAATAGTTTAAACTACTTATAAAAAATTATCTAGCTAAAGGAGACCTTAATCTAGGATTAGCAGAACTTATAAACTATAATAATAATATTAAAAAAACCTTCGAAAACTATAAGAGCTTTAAGAAGGAAATAATTATAGTCTTTAAAGAAATTAATAAAGAAATAAAAGTAATTTAGAAGCTTTAATGACTTAGATAATGCACGTTAACAGCTAACTACACAGCAGAATTTAAATAAATCTAATCTTAACTAGACTAAATAAATTAACCTCTAGTTATAATATACTATATAAGACTAAAGGATAGAATTAAGAATAAGATTTTCTAAGGAAAATAACTTAGTATACTTCTAGAAATCATTAAATAAGCAGTGACCATTAATAACTATTAGTACTAAAAAGAATAAGAAAAGAAAAATAATACTAGGCTAGTAATCTATATACTATAAAAAAATAAAAAAAATACCTAAACCTATAATATAATAGAAATTAATTAAGTATCAGTTAAGAACGTATAAATTAACAAAAAGAAGTAAGATAAATAAACTAAGAAATGAATAAATTAATATGCACGTAGAGTATATCTTAGTTACAGAAAAAAAGAACACTTTATTAAAAACTATAAATAATAAAGAGTAGATATTAAATAGACTTATGTCTAGACTAAAGCACTAATTAAAATTACTATAGTCTAAGTAGAATTAGCTAAAAACTAGATAACTAAAGAAACTATTATATAACGAATCTAGAAGGAGTAATACTGGATTTATGGAAAATATATATACCTTAAATAAGAATACAAAATACCATATTAGCAGGTTAAGAATTATTTAGTAAAATAAACTAATAATATAATTACTATTATATAAGAAGTTACTATTAAATAATACTAGGCTAGCTCTATAAAAGAAGCTAACTAATTCTATAAGATAATTTAACAGAAGGAAGGACCCTTTAGAGCAGAGAATTAGAAATTCAGATAATAATAGAATTAAGAGATAATAGAAGGCAAAGAGCTAATATCTATAATAATTAGATAATAAATAAGCTAAGAATACTACTAGATTTATAGATTAGAATACTATATAAAAGAATATTATATTACTAAGCACTAGAAAATTACTCTAGAAGATAGGATATATAAGTGCTAATAAGTACTATAAATAGCTAGTAATAAGCAGTATAAAGAACTTAGTAAATAAAAACTAGCTATATAGATAAATAAGATTCACAGATAAGAACTAACACTATTTATAAGTCATGTAATCTATTACTACCCTGTTAGATATCTAGAGTTAGAATAGGACTAAAATAAAAAACTAGAGAAAAAACCTACTTTATTTATTTTATAGATATAAGACGAAGAAGCCGCTGAGAGAACTATATAAAAAAAGTGCTAGATATATAAAGAAAAGATATATACTAAATAAGAATATAAATAGATAGCCTATACTATATAAGTTAAAAAACTAATAATAAAATAAGTACTAAAATAAATAGTATAGAAATAAGAACTTAATATATAGTAAGAACTGATCTATATAGATTCCAAAGAAGAACTTTAGAACCTAAAGACTAAGAAATATAAACAGTTAGACTAGAATAAGTACTAACTAGGATACTAATATTACTAGACTAAATACTACTAAAATAAATAGTTAACTACAAAATTACATGCCAAACTGACAACTAAAGAATGTTTTTTAAAATAAAAGTACTAAAATTATAGAGAAGAAATAAAAAGTAAGTATAAAATACTACTATAAAACTAATACTAACTTTAATAATATTCTATCTATAGACTAAAAAAGGAAATACTAAAGAAATAACTGCTATTTAGAAGTTAATAACTAATAAAAAACTAGAAGACTAGCAAGTAACGACTATGCTACTAGAAAACTAATTTAAAATTAAAATATAAAAGTTATTACTTAACTATACACGACTTGAATGAAGATATGAAAATAAGCTATATATAGATATATATATTAATAGCTTTTAGATGTAAGCGCTCGTAGATAGTGGAGCTAATAAAACACTTATATTAAATAAGTAAATACAGAAATACTATATCTTAACTAGAGTTTTAGAGAAACCTGTAAGAGTAATATGTATAAATAATAGTCTAGTAATATTTAAAAAAAATCTAATTAATCTTAAAATAGAGAATGTGACTATTAAGGCAGCAGGTTACATAAATAACTACTATATTAAAATTATAGATTTAGGTAGTAAGAATTTTATATTAGGATAGAACTAGCTAGCATAATAGAATCTACTAATTAACTAGAGAATAAAGTTTATAGGAACTAGGAAGAACTACTATAGATAAATATAAGCTATAATATAAATAAAGAAAATAACTCTTCACGATACCACGTTTATTGTGCTGAATAAATACTAAAAAGAATTTAGAAAATAGTTCTTTAAGAAAGCTAAAGACTAATTACTAGAATACTAAGACTAAGATTATAAGATCACGCTTAAAGAAGAAACAGATTTAAAACCAGAATTATTATATTAACTATCCATTAATTAACAAGAGGAGTTACGACGATATCTGAATAAAAACTTAAAGAAAAGATATATATAGAAAAGTAAAAGCATTATAACATCACCAACACTCTTTATACTAAAAAAGAATAGTAAATTAAGGTTATGTGTTGACTATAGATACTTTAATAAAGCTATAGTAAAAAATCATTACCCTATACCCTTAATATTAAAACTTATAAATAAACTTAGAGAAGCTAAATGGTTTAGTCTTTTTAATATTAAGAATAGATATTATAGAATATAAATAGCTGAAGGACACGAATGGATAATGTTGCCATAAAATCAACCTCCTGCCGGTCGGACATACAATCCGCCGGCTTGGCATTTGTCTGCTGTATATAGCCTTTTCTTGCCCTCTAGATTTCAGGTCTTCAATGCAATCTAATTCAGTCTCTCAATCTCGACAAGCTCTCCCACTGCTAACAGTTATGAGCCCGGCTCGTGCTGTTTAACCTACTACTACCTACCCACCACACATTTAACCTAACAATCTATCTATCTGGCTCTCTGGCCTCTATCTAATCGCAACAACCATGCCTCCTACCAGCCTGGAGCGCTCAGAACCTTTTCTTACCTCATCAGCCGACTGGGAACTGTGGCTCATTGTCATCAAAAATATCGCTACTGATAGCGAACTGTGGGACTACATCGATCCCAGCAAATCCGACACTGAAATCAAAAAGCTAGACCCGCCTACAGAACCTCAACCTGATGCTTTTGGGGGCACAGACGGCACTGAAGCTACGATTCCAAGCGAACGGCAGACAGCCTGGGCAATCGCCAATCAGAATTACTCTAGGAAAGAAAAGAAATACCAACGCCAGAAAGACACCTTCAAGGAAATCGACAAATACATTTCAACCCACATTGCGAAGGAAAATCTACTGCTACTGGAAGACTGCAAGACAACGCACAAGGAGCTAGTCAAACTCAAAGAAATGTTCTGCCCGACAAACGCCGACAGAGAGCTGCAAATCGAGAACGAATACCGAGCTATCAAACCTTTCGATGCACGCCGAGCCAACATCGACAAGTGGGCAACAGACTACGAGGCAGCCTATCTGCGAGCTGCAGCTGCCAAGCTACCAATTATTGCTGGTTTTCGCGCACACAAAGACCTGATTCGTGCGATCAAACCGGTTGAGCCCGCTTATGCTGCCACGTTGGCTATTCAGATTCGACAAAAAGAAATTAATGAAAACTCTGAGGTCCCATCTGACCTGCAATTTTCTACTGTACTAGCCGATTTTGTCAGCTATTACCGCACTACGCACACGTCAACCACTGCCTCAGTCAATAACAGCGCATTTGCTGCAGCCACCCTAGGAGAAGAGAAGCAAGCAAACTCCCGTAAGCGAGCTCGATCACCTGATGCCAGCACACCAAAGGGATCAGAGTGTCTCTGTGAGCAAGGGGTCCATCTATGGGGGCAATGTGGCTATGTTAATCCTGATGCACGTGACAAGAATTTTGACTACAATCCAGAAATTGGTGAACTAGTAAAAGGTAAAATCAAAGCTAGCAAGAGGCTCAAAAGTATCGTTAAGAAGATTCGAGAAAGAGAGAAGAAGCGACGTGCAGAGCAGAAATCCTCATCGCCAGCACCCTCCAAGGCTAGACCTACTCGCAGCATCGATCTCGATTCAAAACACCCTACTGAAACGCCAAAATCGCCTTCTGCATTCGCAATCTGTACGCCTCCTACAGCATTTTTCTACAGAGACAGGAAGCTATCCGCTGCAGCATTGCTTTATTCTTGATCCAGCAGCCGACACTCATGTCTGCAATAATGCTGACGATTTTACATTTACGCATGCTGCTTCTGAAGACGACTATTTGATGGCTGGAGGTTCTTATCAGCAAATTAAGGCATATGGCGAGGTAATAATCAACCTAGAGACGCCAGAAGGACCTGCTACTACGACGCTGCATGGCGTTGCCTATATTCCTAGCTTCTTCACCAACATCGTCTCACTGTCGCGATTAGCCTCTAATGGCATCCATTTCGATTCAGGTCGAAATATACTCTATCGATTTACAAACCAAAGTCGTACAGCAACTACAGCGGTAGTCAAGCTATCACAACATGGCGGACACTGGGTGCTGATGCATCGTCAGCAGCCTCCACAGCAAACACGGCCTAATCAAACGATCACAACTCAAGCAGCAATCTTTGCCTCATCTGCCACTCGCCCAAGAATCAGCCAAATCTCAAGAACGCCAATCGCTGCTGGAAAGCGCCATTTTCATCGCCTACTAGCACATGCAGGAGATGAAGCCATCGAGCGATTACATCAGAACGTGATAGGCGTAAAAGTGCTGAGCGAGGAAGCAGCGCCAGCAACAATAGATTGCCATTATTGCTCTACCACGAAAGCTCACAAAATTGTTTCAAGAAGACTCGGACACGAACTGGCAACTGGCAAACTCTTTGAAAGAATCGCGATCGATCTTATTAAGCTTGACGTACCTGGTTACAATCGCCATCTATTCGTGCTACATGGATTTGATCTATTCTCAAAGATGAACTTCGTGTTTACGATTCTTCACAAAGACAAAACAACACTGCTTGGCATCATCCGAAAACTTGACAAGCTGATCAAAAGACGCTACGGCTGTACTGTGG
>ML994638.1:933319-1091329 GCA_010093925.1 Zopfia rhizophila CBS 207.26
TACCTAGCAAAAACAAAGTCGTACGATCTCGAGATGTTACCTTTAAAGACGAGGCTTTCTACGATCCTGGAGACAGCACAGAGTCTACACAATCCTTGAACGCCTGTCAGACACTGTACTAGGAATCACCTGGCCAGACACTGAAGAGGACCCAGCAGAAGAAGAAGATTCAGAAAACGAGTTCTTGCCGTACGCCGAATCTACTATTGAGCAAGAGCAATCTATTCAAGAAGGCGACTCTTCAGTTACACTAGAAGGCGACTCAGTTACTAGTACTAACACTGCTCAATCTCCAGAGCCTCTGTCTACGCCACCAACAAGCCTTGCCATGCCAGCAAGCGCAACAAGCGAAAGTTCTTGTCAGCCATCCAGGAAAAGAGCAAGAGGAAACACTGCTCCAAATCGAGAAGCTATAGCAGCTGATCCTAGCGCTGCCTACATCCTTCCTGAAGGATCAAAACGAGCGAAAAAGCCAAAACAAGCATACTGTACTACTACTGTCTCCGCCAGCGCCTTTACAAGCTACTGGAGCAGCTTTTGCGCATCCTCGTCACGCATCCATGCAAAACGGCTTCATCGAGATGAATTACCTCCAGAGCCAAAGACGCTTCATGAATTAGCCAAGCATGCTCATCAATATGGCTTTAGAGGCGGAATGCGACGGGAGATCGACACATTACGACGGCAAGGAGCATTTGCTAGAATTTTGAAATCAAACGTCGCTGGCAATCAAATCTTGCCATTAATCTGGGTATTCAAATATAAGTTCGATTCAGATGGCTTCCTCATTAAGTACAAGGCTCGCCTGTGCGTACGAGGAGACCTGCAGTCTACAGAAGAAGAGACCTACGCAGCAACCCTAGCGATTCGAACCTTTAGAGCTCTGATGGCTATTGCTGCTGCTTTCAACCTAGAGATTCGACAGTACGACGCAGTAAATGCTTTCACCAATGCGAAGCTGCTAGAAACAGTCTACTGCTATCCGCCTGATGGATTCGAACAAGAAGGCTACGTGTGGAAGCTACAGCGAGCTCTATATGGCCTAAAAACATCACCTCTGCTATGGTATCAAGAACTTACAAGAACTCTTGAAGAACTAGGCCTTCGTGCTGTTCCTGACGTCAGCTGTCTATACACTGACGGCAAACTCATGGTCTTCTTCTATGTGGATGATATTGTCGTTCTGGCAAGGCCTGCTCATCAGCAATATCTCGACAATTTCGAACGAAAGCTTCTCAAACGCTACCAGATACGTGCCCTAGGAGACCTAACACTATTCTGTGGAATCCGGGTAATTCGTGATCGAGAAAACGCTAAAATCTGGCTCTGCCAAGATGGCTACATTAGCAAATTAGCCACCAAATTCGCTCCCATCAATGGCTGGAAAACGCCAGCAACGCCTTTGCCTGTCGAAGAGCTGCTTCCTACAAACGAGCTAGTAAATCATGCTCGGCTTCACTACTACGCACAGATAGTAGGTTCAATTGGATACATAGCTAACGCTACTAGACCAGATGTCGCCAAATCTCATTCCAAGCTTGCTGAGTTTCTTACAAATCCCTCTGATAAACACCTCAAAGCAGCGCTACAAGCACTAGGATACCTGATCTATACAAAGTCGCTGGCAATCGAGTACAATACAGAGGTTTCAGCGCCAGAGATCCACATAGAGGATGAGCAAGCACCCACATTCTATGGCGCATCTGATGCTTCATTTGCCGACGACAAGGCTACACGAAAGAGCTCACAAGGCTTTATCTTCTTTCTATTCGGAGGACCCATCGACTGGAAATCGAACCTGCAGCGCTGCGTCACCAAATCTACCACAGAGTCTGAATTGCTAGCCGTCTCATCTGCTGCTACTGATCTCATTTGGTGGTGGAGAACGTTCACAGAGATTGGCTTCCACCCTGGCAATCAGCACTTATTGTTTTGTGACAACAAGCAAACGGTCAGGCTTCTTACAGCCGAAGCGCCAAAGCTAAAAACGCAGCTCAAGCACGTCGATGTACACCAGAACTGGCTACGGCAAGAGGTACAAAAAGATGCAATTACAGTACAATGGTTGCCGACAAGCAATCAGCCAGCAGATGGGCTTACAAAGATCCTCCCTCGACAAAGACATGAGAACTGGATGAAGCTCCTAAGGCTCACAGACATACAACACCTCATTGACCGGGTCTCATAAAACTCCCTGTCAAGCAATCTTGCCAGTACACATGGGCTTACATGGCGGCCCTCATACACTACATGGTTGGCAGCTGAAAGACTGATGGCGAAAAAGAGCGAGGGACGCCTCCTCTCTCCATCGACAGCTTCCCAATCAGGAATCGATCTCCGCCGTACAGAGCAGAGAGGGCCTCTCCAGAGAGAGCGCCTAGATTCCACCTCTCCGCCGTACAGAGCAGAGAGGCAAGCCACGGCCGTACAGTGCCAAGGCAAACACTACCCCGGCCGTACAGCGCCAAATCACTACCGCAAAACACCACTCTGGCCACACAGAGCCGACACAAAACTACTCAGAGAGACTATCATGAACTACTCAATCGAGAAAGGACCCGGGGGCCAGGACAGCTTCAAACTACGTTCGAATCTGAGGGGGTGTGTTGCCATAAAATCAACCTCCTGCCGGTCGGACATACAATCCGCCGGCTTGGCATTTGTCTGCTGTATATAGCCTTTTCTTGCCCTCTAGATTTCAGGTCTTCAATGCAATCTAATTCAGTCTCTCAATCTCGACAAGCTCTCCCACTGCTAACAGATAACTATACTAAAAATAAGATATAAATTATTTAAATACCTAGTCATGCTATTTAGACTCATAAACGCACTAGTAATATTCTAGATAATTATTAACTATATACTAAGAGAATATCTAGATGTATTTATAATAGTATATTTTAATAACGTGCTTGTATACATGAACGGGATGCTAAAAGAATATATTAAGTATACTAAAAAAATACTATAAAAGCTCAAAAAACACAACCTATATATTTAAACAAAGAAATATATGTTCTACAGAAAAGAAGTCAAATTCTTAGGATATCTAATATCCTAAAACGGAATAGTAGTTAACTTGGATAAAACTAAGAACATTTTATTATAGCCTATACTAATAAACATAAAAGAAGTTTATTTTTTTCTTAAATTTACGGGCTTCTACTAATAATTTATTAAGAACTATTTAAAAATCACAGCACCCTTAACGGAATTACTTAAAAAGAACTAATAATTTAAGTGGGAAGCTAAAAAAGACAAAGCTTTTATAACTCTAAAAAAGATATTCTAGGAACTACTAATATTAAAGATATTTAACTTATGACTTTAAATAGAGATATATGCGGATGTATTAGACAGAGCTACAAAAGCCATCCTACTATAAATATAAAATAATAAATATAAATATTTAGTAGATTTTCTATCTTATAAACTTATAACTACTAAGTTAAACTATAATATTTATAATAAAGAACTATTAGTAATAGTTTAAGTATTTGAAAAATAGAAATATTACTTAAAAGGAGCTAAGTACTAAATTATTGTGTATTTAAATTACAAGAATCTAACAGCATTTATAATAATAAAGAAATTAAATTAATAATAAATTAGATAATAGAAATTAGTTTCCACATTTGATTTTTAAATACTTTATAAAGTAGGAAAAGAAAATATAGTAGCTAATACACTTAGCTAATAAGCAGACTATATAAGAGATATACCAGAAATCCATAATATAATATTTAAGTAAAGATAGGATAAATTCCTGGGAAGCTTATAAATTAATATTAAACACATAATCATTATCGAAAACACCTAGAAAAAATAAATAAAAGAATTTAATAATAGATAACTATTGTGACGGTGCTGCTTGCTCTGCTTGCTCTAGGCTACATAATATCATAACTAGCTACGCCAGCTACGATCTAGTGTAGAGCCCGGAGCATAACTAGCTTACGCTTAGGCCATGCACTACTCTATTTAGAGGCGAGCCCCCTTTGTACCTTTTCTCTCTCCATCTTAGTGTAGCTGAAATAGAGCTAACTTATTCTATTAATCTGTATTAATGCTATGACGCGTGAAGACTGAGCCTGTTATCACATTACACTAAGATCCTTTTAACTTAGCTGGATGATGGCGACATAATATTGAGGTCAAACCGCGCGATTAACAAGAGCGTTTAATTCGTTAACAACTGTACCTAGAGGATTAATTGCATGACTACGCCGAGTTGTTAGTTTGTTAACTATATGATCTCTACCGGAAAGCTCTATAGCGGTAGGCAATTAAAACCTTGAGTGATAGCCTGTATAAGCCCTGTGCGGCAGGCCTTGAGAGTGACTTAGTAGGTAACTAGAAGACCTACAGCAGTAGGCAACATACCCATTAGATTAGAAGAGAGCTATGAGAGCTTTAGTGAACCCCCCCCCCCTCCCTTATTATCTTCTCCCTGCTAGAGAAACTGACTCCTATGAGCACCACTAGCTTATCTTCTTTACGCCAGAGAATTAGCCAATCGCTTCACCCTACTAGGGGCCAGAAGCTCTATACACATACAAGGATGGATAGGTTAGGACCATGGGAAAGCTCTCTACGCTAGAGATAAAGGTCGATTCTAAGGCAACAGCCACTGGCAACGACTACACGCCTATCCCTAAGTCGCTCAGGTGTGCCGCCACATACTACCCTGATAACGTGATTAGAGAAGACTATACCATCAAGAAGCTCCGCATCTAGGCACGACACGACAAGAAACCCTTCGTGGCTACTACTAAGAGCACTACCTGGGGAACCGACACCTACGAACCTCAGGAGATAGAGGTTACGCTTCCTACCCTGATGACCCTTAATCAAGCGATAATCGCTAGCAAGCTAAAGCATAGCCATCTCAAAGTACTCACACATTGCGACCATGCTGATACGCTAGGAAAAGCGCTCAACACGGCCGAAACTGAGCTTAATAAGGCTAGAGATGAGCTTGCTGAGCTTTGTTAGCTACTAAACAACACGCTTGAGCGCGTAGCAGATTAAGAGAACGAGATCAAGACACTAAGGGTATAGATAAAGAAACCTATGCATAATATACACTTCTTCCTCTCTGCAAAGGCCAGCCTAGCGCTATTGTTAACATTAGTAAAGAAAACGCGCTTTACAGCTCTACTACAGACCTCTTAGAACCAGGCTGGCTATATAGCTGTAGGACCTGATGATGGTTCTGATATAGGAGATCTTAGTAACTAAACTCCTTAAGCATTACCTTATGTACTAGCTACTCTACTAGCTACGCCTACTGTAGGCAGCTATTAAGGTAACAGCTGCTCAGCCCAATTCCCTGATCTGCTAATACTTAAGGACGGTAAGGACATTACCTTTAATTAATAGAGGGATGTCCTAGAGGACAAGGTACGTGCTAACTAAGACTAGTTTACTAGAGCTAGTAAGTAAGCTACTTAGGAGAACATTATCTCTTACATGCGTACGTATACAGAAGGTCCTGTTAACCAGTACCTCTTAATACTTATACGTATAGTAAGAGAGAGTGAGTAGCTAGTTAGCTACTAGTATATAGTAAATTACCTAGAGAGGACGTACGGCGATCTATATAAGAGACTTAATACTTACCGCGACTTCTAGAAGCTCTACCTTAGAAATCCTACTAACTTTACTATATTCTAGGGCGACTTCTTCTACCTAGCTTAAGAACACAGCCTGTTTATAGACTAATGGGTAGAAGAATTCCATGAGAAGCTCCTAGACACTTTATGTACACAAATAGGCATCTATTAATAGCAGTATTATAACTAGTATAATGAGTATATAAACTTAGCTTAAGACTTCGCTAGAGAGCTGGCTTTTAGCGCTAGGAAAGCTACTAAGCAGATTAATAAAAGAACTAGGAAGACTTAGCTACTACTAATTTAGTAGTCTTATCTAGGAGCTAAGTGCCTAACTCGTGTAGTAGCTACTACTATTCTACTAATACCTATCTCTAAGCTAGCTAGTTACTATAATTACGGGAAACCTAGCTACTTTATAAAAGACTACTAACTACCTACTTAAGCTATAGCTAAAGTAATTAAGCCTATAGATACTAATAAAGAGCTCTATACGCTTTAGGATACTAGTAATAATAAGAAGTTTTAGCTTACTATAGAAGAACTATTAGGGAAAGACTCACCTTAAAAGAAGTCTTTTTTCTAGGATTATTTTTTAGAGCTATTAACTAGTTTAACTCTTACTAACTGCTATTTAGCGGACTAGCCTTTACCTTACTCTATTATATTTCTATTAGTGGACTGGCTATTAAGCTAAGTAGCTTTTTTAATACTAGAGCTGGTAGTTTTATTTTAGTATACTTAAAGCACATACGCGCTATTAAGAAAGGGCTTAAGATAAAAACTTACTAGATAAAATCTATTCCCCTAGCTAGCTATAATAATAGATTAAATAGATAAGTAAATAAGTACTTTTAGGTTAATCTAGTACTAGATAATTACTACCTGTTAATTTACTTTATTTTCTGTAATACTAGCCGCCACGATCTTATAATCAGCTATAAGCTGTTTGAAGATGTAGGTATTTTAATTAACTATAAGAAGTAAGCACTTAAATAGCTAGATAATAAGCTAATTAACTATAAGCATGATATCGTTATTCTAATGTAAAACCTATTAACTAAAATTAACCCCTTATACTAAGCTAATACTGACTGACGTGATAAGCTAATAAATATAGTAATTTTATAGTATATCTATAAGCTACTTTAGCGCTCGCCCCAGCGTATAGTATAGTAAGAAAATATTAGAAAAATAAAAGAATAGCTTTACCTATAACAGCAGCTAGAGCTAAGTAAGTAAATTCTTTATTTTTAGCCTATCTCACACAAAAACCTCTTTAAAGCAGGCCTTAAGATTAATACTATAAGAGCTATTACCTTTATAATGCACGTATAGTAAAAGGAAACTATACTAGAGCATATTAGCATCTATAAAGTAGATAAGCTTATTTAGGACTATAGAGATAAGCTTAGTCTGCTAGACCTAAAGCTCTTCTCTTAAGGCCTTAAGGACTCTTTAGTAAAGGCTTTACTAGAAGAGCCCTATTAATTAAATAAGAACCTCATAAAAGAAGAGAAACTTTAGTAGCTTATTAAATAAAAACTACTTTACCCTAGCTACGCCGGCGTGACTTAAGTCTACTTTTTAAAAAAAAACTTAGACATACTACCCCCGTATTATGAAGATATTAACTATAATATTAAATTAATAGCTAAGAACATGCTGATATTAAGCCTATTATATAGTATATTTCTTAAACAGCTATAGCTTATTAAGACTTATCTAAATAACTACTTTAGATAAAGAGTTATTACTCACAGCGACGCTTTATATACTTTTTTAGTACTATTTACTAAAAAGTCTAAAAAAGGATAACACTTCTGTGTCGACTACCGTAAGCTTAATACTATTATAAAAAAAGACGTTTATCTGATTCTGCTAATTTAGAAGACTCTTATCCGCCTAGCACGTGTAAGAGTGTTCACTAAGCTTAATATATAACAAGCCTTCTATTATATATATCTAAATAAGGACATAGAGAACCTAATTATGTTCTATACTTAGTATGGAAATTATAAGTATTACGTGCTACTATTTAGTCTCTGTAATAGCCCTGCTATATTCTAGTGCTATATTAATAAAATACTTTATAGCCTACTAAATAACTTCTATACTACTTATCTTAATAATATTCTAATCTACTTTAAAGACCTGCTGTAGTATGAGGAGTATATTACTTAGGTACTAAGACATCTCTAGAACGCAGGCCTCTAGGTAGACATTAAAAAAAGCGAGTTTACTATTACTAGAACGAAGTTTCTAGGCCTTATTATTAGCATAGAAGGGATTTAAAAGGACCCTGAGAAGGTCACTGCTATATAGAAATAGCCAGTACCTACATTAGTTAAAAGCCTATAATTTTTCCTAGAATTCTGTAATTTCTATAGAGCTTTCTTAAAAGACTATAGACATATTATTCGACCGCTTACTAAGCTGCTTAAGAAGGGCGTATAGCATGCCTTTAGTAAACGTAAGCTAGTAGCCTTCTAGTAAGCTAAAGATTTAATACTATTAGATAATATCTTAGCTTACTACTTGCCTTACTACTAGACGTGTATGGAGACAGACGTAAGTAATAGGGTTATTATAGAGGTGCTATTATAGCTCTAAGAGAATGGCCTCTAATAACCTATAGCCTTTTACTCTAAGACTATAAGTGAGCCCTAGATAAACTACGACATATATAATAAAGAAATATTAGCTATAATCTACGGCCTCTGAGAATAGCGCTTACAGCTTATAGGCTTATAGACTATAGAGTCATTCAGTGCCCTAACTGACCACTATGTACTAGAGTACTTCTCTATAAAGTAAGAGCTTACTCCCTGCTAGATGCACTAAGTAATAAGCGTAGTAGACTATTACCTAACACTTACTTATTACTCTAGCATGGCTAACGTAGTAGCCGACGCGCTCTCGCGCAAGCAAGAGAAACTAAAGACCTAGAAAGATAAGAACAAAGCAGCCTAAACACGCGCCTTTCTCTTAGCAGAGTAAATTGACGTTAGCTTTATTAAGACCGCGAGTAATAACCTAGCTGTGCTGTCAGCAAGAGGCATGCTAGCTACTAATATAATTAAAGTAGCTACTACTAATACTTTCATAGCCTCGCCTTCCCTAAATAACCCTTACTTACTAATCGATTGCATTATTGAGGTGAATTGTAGCCATGAGAGCCTACAGCTATTCTGAGAGCACGCCCTCTCTAGTAACTACCCAGCATAGAAACTCAGCCAGGGCCTTCTCATGTACTATGGCAAGCTAGTAGTCCCTGCTGTACACTTCCTAAGAACCCACCTCATTTAAGCTATCTATGCTACCCAGGTGACTGCTTACCTAAGTAAGAGAAAGATAGGCAAGCTACTTCGCGACCGCTACTACTGGGGCCGCATAGGCAAAGATGTAGATAACTACGTAGCTGTGTGTAAAGCTTATAGATAGAGCCACATACCTCGTAATAAGACTCCAGGCTTACTTAAATTACTGCCAATCCCTAAGCAAGTATGGTGAGATGTCTCTATAGACTTTAAGTCCTTCTCTCTAGATAAGAAAGAATACGACTGCGCCTTTATCATCATGGACTGGCTAAGTAAGCACTACTTCTTACTACCTTACCATAAGACAACTACAGCTGCTCAGGCAGCTAATATGTACTATTATTACATCTAGCGAGTATTTAGCCTGTCTAGATCAATAGTCTCTAATCGCGGTCCTCAGTTCACTTCAGCATTTATAGATGAGCTATACTAACTAACAGGAATTAAGCAAAAGCTCTCAACGCTGTATCACCCCTAAACTGACAGGAACACTAAGGTTCTAAACCAGTACATTGACCAGCGCCTACGCCCATTCGTCAACCACCATCAGGATAACTAGTTAAACCTGCTGCCCTATATAGACTGAGCCTAAGCAATTCTACCACATGAGACTATAGGCTTATCACCCTATTAAATTGAGTTTAGCCACTAGCCAATCTATCACTGGGACTGGAAGGAACGTACGAAGGTATCTACTACAGTCTGTGAACAGATATCACGTGAGGAAGCGTAGAGCTACGCTAAAGCTCACCACAATGCGGTAAAGCTAGCTATAGAGATAGCTCAATAAGGGATTGCTTAAGCACAAGAGTGACAGGCTTGACAGGCTAATAAGAAGCGCCGTAAGCTAGACTTCTCTACAGGAGACGAGGTGTACGTTACACCTAAGGGCTTCACCACTAGCTGACCTAGCCAGAAGCTAGACCAGCAAATGTACGGACCCTATCCTATTATAGGCATGAAGGGACATTCCTATCACCTTAAGCTGCCGCCGCACATGCGTATGCTTGACGTCTTCTATGCAGACCGCCTACAGAAGGCTTCTACTCGCCCACTGCCTGGCCAAATTGAACCTAAGGAACCGCCTATCAAGGTCAACGGGCATCCCGAGTGGCCAGTGCAGGAAATCCTTGATAGCCGCCTATTCCATGGCCGACTACAGTACAAAGCATCCTGGCTAGCTCATGACCCAGATCCTGCCTGGTACAACGCCCGAGGCTTTATAGGCGCCCCACACAAGGTAAGAGACTATCATGAGGCCTATCCAGAGAAGGCAGGACCGCCGGCACGACTAGACGCCTGGTTGAAAGCGTACGAAGCAGAGGAGGATCTAGAAGTGACAGAGGAGGATGACAAGGCAGCTTTAAAGACAAGAGTAGTACAGAAATCGGCAAGGAGGAGACTGTAACCTAGAGACTCGGGGACGAGCCTCCCTTAGAGGGGGGGTAATGTGACGGTGCTGCTCACTCTGCTCGCTGCAGGCCACATGATATCGCGACTGGCTACGCTAGCCACGATCTAGCGCAGAGCCCGGAGCATGGCTAGCTCGCGCTCAGGCCATGCACCGCCCTATTTAGGGGCGAGCCCCCTTTGTACCTCTTCTCTCTCCATCTTAGTGTAGCTGAAATAGAGCCAACTTATCCCGTCAATCTGCATCAATGCTACGACGCGTGAAGACCGAGCCCGTTATCACAACTATTATAGAATCTGGACTAAGAGATAATCTATATACTAAATAAATTATAAACTAAATTAATTAAAAACCAACATTCAGCAGAAATGCACGGATATTAGGGAATTAAGAAAACTATAGAACGAATCAACAAACACTTCTAGATTCCAGGAATCTAAAGTAAGGTTAGGAAAATTCTTTTAGAATATATTAATTATAAAAAGAATAAAGCATTAAGACATAAAGAGTATGGACTTATTATTATAAGTTGTTTTAACTTAACAGTACGTTTCACGCTAGTAATTCTGTCTTAATTAATTACTTAATAAGTTCTTAGCTCTTTCCGTATCTAGAATAGATAGCTCTAGGTTTAATAAAATAGAGTTTATGCTTTATCACAAAGTAGGGAGAGGAATATATAATAGATTTAATAAAATAATATTAAACTATTTCACTTAAGTTCAAGTCTCAACTTAGAGATAAGATCTTAATTTTAGAGTAACTATAAAGAATCCAAAATATCTCGGAGCTAGTTTATGCCTTATATTTATAGGAAATCCCTCGTACGTACATTATATACCTGCTAGTAGTATATTAAATACTATTCTTATTTATTTAGATTATTAGAAAGCTGAATAATCTTAAGTACTATTAATATACTAAGCTTAGTCACGTATATGTTTACTTCCAATTCACTAGTATAGTTCTATATTTCTATTCTTATTTCTTAGCTCGTATTTTAGCCTGCGCTAATATATCCCATACCTACTTATAATTCTTTCTTTTTAACTTAAATATATATTTTTATTTTAAGGCTTTATTAGCTATTATTACTAATTCTCTTAGCTTCTTAGTTATAGCTACTTTATTATTACTGTCCGTAACATTATCTCTCTCTTTTAAGTCTTTATCTTAGAAGATAGTTTTTTTCTTTTATAAGTAGTATAAAGGTAGCTGGTCTTTTGCCCTATATTCTAGGCTATAAGACCTTTAACTCTTTTTTTTTTTTATTTAGGTTTTTAATAATACGTTGTCTGGAGTTAGCTTTAATATATTCTTACTATTTAGCTTCTAGAATTTATAGTGTACCCTGTTACATGCTATTACTATGCTTAAATTATTTCTATTAAGGTAAAAGTTACTTAGTAAATCTAAGCTCTAGTTATTACTTAGCCTATAATAATTATAATATAAAATACAACTTAATTATCTTATAGCTAGAATAAGATTATATTAATTATAACAAGAAAAAACTCTATTATTAGCTTAAAAAGGCTGAGGATAATTTATTTAAGTTATGTTATATTAAAAAAGAACGTTGTTCCTACGTCCGCTATCTTTATTATAAGCTTATAAAAATAGATTCTAAAGAGAAGAAGATATTTGATTAAGAGATAACCTCTATTCATAAAATCTAAGCTCTTAAAGAGGTGGAAGCTTGTTCTTAGGGTTAAGAAACTTATATACTATAATCTACAGTAATAGCTTCCTTCCAACCCGCTTTATTTTTCTTCTTAGGTTTTAAGTAAAATATTCTGTATTCTTTATATTCTTTAGATTTAGCTTTAGAGTAAGTTTTTATTGCTCCTAATAGTACTAGTTAATTAGTTCTAAACTATTCTTTAGGTTTCTAATTAGCTCCTAGGTGTTATCTTTAGATCCGTATTCTTTTTATTTAACTAAATATTTCCACTAATAACTAAACTGCTGGTAGTTCAAAATCTATTAAACTTTATACTTAGTAGTATCTTTCTTAAGTTTAAGTTTTATCTATAGTTTAGCATCCTGTAGTGCTGGTTCTAGTTTAGAGACATAGAAAACTAAGTAAATCCTTATATTCTTAGATAATTATAGTTCGTAATTTATAGATTCTATTTATTATTTAACCTTAAATAGTCCTAATTTAACGTGATCTAGTTTTTGTAATAGTTATTTTATTTCTAAATTTTTCTTTTTTAAGAAAATCTTATCCCCCTCCTTAAAGGTTAGTCCCTTAATCTTAGATTTATTCTTAATTTATTTACTAAGATTACCTTTATAGGTGATTTTCTATGTGATATTTTTATAAAGTAGTTATAAGTCCTTAATCTTCCTTCTTATAGATTCTAATACCTTGTTTAGTTTCTATAGTTCTTAATAAGCCGTAGGCTTATAACTATAGTTTATATAGAATAGTGATTTTCCTATTATTAATAACTTTACAGAGTTATATATAAACTTAGCTATTAGTAGTAAGTTAATCTAGTTATCTTATAGTTTATTAACATATATCTATAGGTATTATTCTAATATTTGGCTTGTCCATTCTATTTGTTTATTTATTTATAAGTAAAATGCTATTAAGAGGCAGTATTCTGCCCCTAGTTGCCCTATAAACATCTTTTAGAATATTAACGTGAATAATTTGTCTCTGTCTGCGATAAATTCTTATGGCATTTTATATCATGTAATTAAAATTTTAATTAATAATATAGCTAGTTTATTTACTTTGATTTCTATATAAGTTAGTTTAAAGTAAGCATACTTTATTAGTCTGTTAATAATAACTAGTATTATGTTATACTATTAGTCTCTTTAGGTAGTAGCTGTTAGTATTCTTGTGATAAAGTCTATTATAACTAATTCCTATAGTAGATTTAGTAAAGATATAGGTTATATAAGTCTATACTCTTTATATCTTAATACTTTATTCTTTTTATAATTAATATATTCTAAAAGAATTTTCCTAATCTTATTTTAGATTCCCGGAATTTAAAAGTGCCTGTTAATTCGTTTTATAGTTTTCTTAATTCCCTAATATCCGTGCATTTCTGCTGAATGTTAGTCTTTAATTAATTTAGTTTATAAGTCGTCTAGTACATAGATTGTCTCTTAGTCTAAATTCTATAGTAGTTATCTATTATTAAATTCCTTTATTTATTTTTCCTAGATATTTTTAATAATAATTATGTGTTTAATATTAATTTATAAGTTTCCCAAAAATCCATCCTATCTTTACTTAAGTATTATATTATAGATTTCTAGTATATTCTTTATATAGTCTGCTTATTAGCTGAGTGTGTTAGCTACTATATTTTCTTTTCCCACTTTATAAAGTATTTAAAAATCAAATATAGAAACTAATTCTTATTATCTAACTTATTATTAATTTAGCTTCTTTATTGTTGTGAATGCTGTTAGATTCTTATAATTTAAATATACAATAATTTAGTGCTTAGCTCCTTCTAAGTAATGTTTCTATTTTTTAAATACTTAAACTATTACTAATAGTTCTTTGTCATGAATGTCATAGTTTAACTTAGTAGTTATAAGTTTATAAGATAGGAAATCTACTAGATATTTATACTTATTATTTTATACTTATAGTAGGATAGCTTTTATAGCTCTATTTAATATATCTATATATATCTCTATTTAAAGTCATAAGTTAAACATCTTTAATATTAGTAATTTCTAGAACATCTTTTTTAGAATTATAAAAGCTTCGTCTTTCTTAGCTTCCCACTTAAATTATTAATCCTTTTTAAGTAATTCCGTTAAGGGTGCTGTGATTTTTAAATAGTTCTTAATAAATTATCAGCAAAAGCCCGTAAATCTGAGAAAAAAATAAACTTCTTTTATATTTATTAGTATAGGCTATAATAAAATGTTCTTAGTCTTATCTAGGTTAACTACTATTCTATCTTAGAATATTAGATATCCTAAGAATTTAACTTCTTTTCTATGGAATATATATTTCTCTGTTTAAATATATAGGTTGTGTTCCTTAAGCTTTTATAGTATTTTCTTAGTATACTTAATATATTCTTCTAGCGTTCCGTTCGTGTATACAAGTACATTATTAAAATATACTATTATAAATATATCTAGATATTTCTTTAGTATATAGTTAATAATTGTCTGGAATGTTACTAATGCGTTTATAAGTCTAAATAGCATGACTAGATATTTAAATAACCTATATCTTATCTTTAGTATAGTTATCTATTCATGTCCTTTAGCTATTTATATTCTATAGTATTTATTCTTAATATTAAAGAGACTAAACCATCTAGCTCCTCTGAATTTATCTATAAGTTCTGATATTAAGAGTATAAAGTAATAATTCTTTACTATAGCTTTATTAAGGTATCTATAGTCAATACATAACCTTAGTTTACTGTTTTTCTTTAGTATAAAAAGTGTTGGTAATGTCATAGTGCTTTTACTTTCCTATATATATCTCTTTTTTAGGTTTTTATTCAGATATCATCACAACTCCTTTTGTTAATTAATAGATAGTTGGTATAATAATCCTAGTTTTAGATCCATTCTCTCTTTAAGTGTGATCTTATGGTCCTAGTCTTAATATTCTAATAATTAGTCTTTAGCTTTTTTAAAGAACTATTTTCTGAATTCTCTCTAGTATTTATTCAGCATAATAAACGTGGTATCATAAAGAGTTATTCTTTTTATCTATATTATAGCTTATATTTATCTATAGTAGTTCTTCCTGATTCCTACAGACTTTATTCTCTAGTTAATTAGTAAATTCTATTATACTAGCTAGTTCTATCCTAATATAAAATCCTTACTACTTAGATCTATAATTTTAATATAGTAGTTATTTATGTAACCTGTTACCTTAATAGTTATATTCTTTATTTCAAGATTAATTAAACCTTCTCTAAATATTACTAGATTATTATCTATGTATACTACTCTTACAGGTTCCTTTAAAACTCTAGTTAAGATATAGTATCTTTATATTTACTTATTTAATATAAGTGTTTTACTAGCCCTACTGTCTATAAGCGCTTGTGTCTAAAAGCTATTAATATATACATCTATATATAGCTTATTTTCGTGTCTTTATTTAAGTTATATATAGTTAAGTGATAACTCTTATATTCTGACCTTAAATTAGCCCTCTAATAGTATAGTTATTACTTACTAGCTTTCTAGTTTTTTATTAGTTATTAACTCCTGAGTAGTAGTTGTTTCTTTAGTATTTCCTTTTTTAGTCTATAAATAAAGCATTACTAGAGTTAGTATTAGTTTTATAGTAGTATTTTATACTTACTTTTTACTTCTTTTCCATAATCTCAGCACTTCCATTCTAAGAAACATTCCTTAGTTATTAGTTTAGTATGTAATTTTGTAGCTAACTATTTATTTTAGTAGTATTTAGCCTGGTGGTATTAGCATCCTAGTTAGTATTTATCCTAGTCTAACTATTTATATTTCTCGGTCTTTAGGTCCTAAAGTTCTTCTTTAGAGTCTATATAGATTAGTTCTTATTATATATTAAGTTCTTATTTTTATGCTATCTATTTCAGTACTTGTCTTATTATTAGTTTTTTAACTTATATAGTATAAGCTACTTATTTATATTTTTATCTAATATACATTTTTTCTCTATATATTTAGTACTTCTTTTATATAGTTTTCTTAGCAGCTTCTTTATCTTATACCTATAAAATAAGTAGAATAAGTTCTTCCTTTAGTTTTCTATTCTAGTCCCATTCTAACTCTAAATGTCTAATGGGATGATAATAGGTTATATAACTCATAAGTAGTGTTAGTTCTTATCTATAAATCTTATTTATCTATATAGCTAGTTTTTATTTACTAAGTTCTTTATGCTGTTTATTACTAGCTGTTTATAATACTTATTAGTACTTATATATTCTATCTCCTAAAGTAACTTTCTAGTGCTTAGTGATATAATATTTTTCTATATAGTATTCTAATCTATAAATCTAGTAGTATTTTTAGTTTATTTATTATCTAATTATTATAGACATTAGCTCTTTGCCTTTTATTATCTCTTAATTTTATTATTATCTAAATTTCTAATTCTCTGCTCTAAAGGGTCTTCCTTTCTGTTAAATTATCTTATAAAATTAATTAGCTTCTTTTATAAAGCTAGCCTGGTATTATTTAATAGCAGCTTTTTATATAATAGTAATTATATTATTAGTTTATCCTGCTAAATAATTCTTAACCTGCTAATATAGTATTTTATATTCTTATTTAAGATATGTATATTTTCTATAGATCTAGTATTACTCCTTTTAGATTTATTATATAATAACTTCTTTAGTTATCTAGTTTTTAGCTAGTTTTATTTAAACTATAGTAATTTTAATTAGCGCTTTAGTCTAAACATAAGCCTATTTAACATCCACTCTTTATTATTTATAGTCTTTAATAAAGTGTTTTTTTTTTCTGTAACTAAGATATACTCTATATATATACTAATCTATTTATTTCTTAATTTACTTATTTTATTTTTATTTATTAACTTATGCGTTCTTGATTGACACTTAGTTAATTTCTATTACATTATAAATTTAGTTATCCTTTCTATTTTTTTGTAGTATATAAATTATTGGCCTAGCGTTATTTTTTTTTTCTTATTCTCTTTAATACTAGTAGTTATTAATTATCACTACTTACTTAATAATTTCTAAAAGTATGCTAGGTTATTTTTCTTAGGAAATTTTATTCTTAATTCTGTTTTTTAGTTCTACGTAGTATATTATAACCAGAGATTAGTCTACTTAGTCTAGTTAAAATTAGATTTACTTAAATTTTACTATATAGTTAGCTGCTGACGTGCATTATCTAAGTTATTAGAGCTTCTAAATTACTTCTATTTCTTTATTAATTTCTTTAAAAACTATAATTATTTCCTTTTTAAAGCTCTTATAATTTTCAAAGGTTCTCTTAATATTATTATTATAGTTTATAAGTTCTGCTAATCCTAAGTTTAGGTCTCCTTTAGCTAGATAGTTCTTTATAAGTAGTTTAAACTATTTTATAGTTCTTTCTATTATATTTATACTAGCTACCAAGATCCGATCTTAATTAATTATGAATAAAGATTAATTAAACTAATAATAAAAGTCTATTATGGCTATAAAGATTTTGAGTTTGTCTCTATTACTGTTAAACTTTATAAGAGGTTATATTTTTATTATTTCTTCTCTACTAGTTTTACTTACTATTATTTATTACTATAGATTAACTAGAGTGTCACGTAACTCTATAATAGCTACTTTTTATTTTTAAATAATTTACTATATACTCTTACTTTCTCCTGATATACTTCTTATAGTTAATAAAAATCCTGCTATAACTTCTTTTTTACTATTATTTTCTTTTAATAAATAAAGTTCCTGTTCGTCCTTATAGTAGGTTATTATAAACTATAATTAGAAATTTGTTATTAAAATTAATCTAACGTTCTCTTCTATACTTTAAAAGGGTAGTTATAATATTATAAGTTGCTTTAACTTAATAGTATGTTTTATACTAGTAACTTTACTTTAATTAATTACTTAATAAGTTTTTAGCTCTTTCTGTATCTAGAATAGATAGCCCTAAGTTTAACAGAATAAAGTTTATACTTTATCATAAAATAGAGAAAGGAGTATATAATAGATTTAATAAAATAATATTAAATTATTTCACTTAAGTTCAAGTCTTAACTTAGAGATAAGATCTTAATTTTAGAGTAACTATAAAAAATCTAAAATATCTTAGAGCTAGTTTATGCCTTATATTTATAAAAAATCTCTTATACGTATATTATATACCTACTAGTAGTATATTAGATACTATTCTTATTTATTTAGGTTATTAGAAAGCTAAATAACTTTAAGTATTGTTAATATACTAAGCTTAGTTACGTACGTGTCTACTTCTAATCTACTAGCATAGTTTTATATTTCTATTCTTATTTCTTAGCTCATACCTTAGTCTGCGCTAATATATTTTATACTTACTTATAATTCTTTCTTTCTAACTTAAATATATGTTTTTATTCTAGAGCTTTATTAGTTATTATTACTAATTCCCTTAGCTCCTTAATTATAGCTATCTTATTATTACTGTCCGTAACACTTATATAATCTATACCTTTACTAAATCTATTATAGAAATTAGTTATAATAGACTTTATTACGGGAATACTAATAATTATTACCTAAAGAGATTAATAGTATAACATGATACTGGTTATTATTAATAAACTAATAAAGTACGCTTACTTTAAACTAACCTATATAGAAATTAAAGCAAATAAACTAGCTATATTACTAATCAAAATTTTAATTACATGACATAGAATGCTACGGGAATTTATTATAAACAGAGATAAATTATTTACGTTAATATTCTAGAAGATGTTTATAGAGTAACTAGGGGCAGAACACCGCCTCTTAACAGCATTTCACTTATAAATAGATAGACAAATAGAATAGATAAACCAAACATTAGAATAATACCTATAAATATATGTTAATAAATTATAAGATAATTAAATTAACTTACTACTAATAGCTAAGTTTGTATATAACTCTGTAAAGTTATTAATAATAGGAAAATTACTATTCTATATAAACTATAGTTATAAGCCTACGGCTTATTAAGAACTATAGAAACTAAATAAGATATCAGAACCTATAAAAAGAAAAGTTAAGAACTTATAACTATTTTATAAAGATATTGCATAGAAAATCACTTATAAAGGCAATCTTAGTAAATAAATTAGGAATAAATCTAAAGTTAAAGGACTAATCTTTAAGAAGGGGGATAAAATTTTCTTAAAAAAGAAAAATTTAGAAATAAAATAACTATTACGAAAACTAGATCACGTTAAATTAGGACTATTTAAGGTTAAATAATAAATAGAATCTGTAAATTATAAACTATAATTACCTAAAGATATAAGAATTTACCTAGTTTTTTATATCTCTAAACTAGAACTAGCACTACGGGATGCTAAACTATAGATAAAACTTAAACTCAAAGAAAACACTACTAAGTATAAAGTTTAATAGATTTTAGACTACTAACAGTTTAGGCGTTAGTGGAAATATTTAGTTAAATAAAAAAATTACGGACCTAAAAATAACACTTAGAAGCTAGTTAGAAACTTAAAAAGTAGTTTAAAGCTAATTAACTAGTATTACTAGAAGAAATAGTAAAGGCTTACTCTAAAACTAAGTCTAAAATATAAAAAGAATATAAAATATTCTATTTAAAACTAGAGAAAAAAGCGATATTAGATACTGTAAATTATAATATACTAGATTAACTCTAATAGATTTACTTTTTCTTTATTATATGAACTTTATTAACTGAGGTAAGCTTACGCTGGAATATCTCCTTCTTTTAAGAATTTATTTAGACTAGTTTATAATAGATCTAATACTCATAAGCTCTTAACTCTTTCTTATAATAATAATAATTAAGGAGATTATCTTGGGCTTTTTCTAGTTAATAATAAAGGCACTTCTTATCACGGTTTAATTAGTTTTACTTAGACTAAATTATAACTAGGTTATACTTTATATTACGGTTAATACACTTAAAGCAACACCTAAAGGAGAGATAGACTAAATAGTAATAACTATTATTATAACAGCAAGAATAAGATAATAGTATGTAATAGAGTTTATTATAAATCTAAGAAGCTAAACAGCAAGCACGTATTAGAGATAACTTAAAACATATTATTATTAAAAAGCTAAGTAGAAAAGAAAGAGAGTTAAAGGTCTTATAGTTTAAAACACTAAGTAAAAAACCTACTACCTTTATACTACTTATAGAAAGAAGAAACTATCTTCTGGAACGAAGACTTAGAAGAGGGGGATAGTATTATAAATAGTAATAATAAAATAGCTATACTTAAAGAGCTAAAGGAATTAGCCATAATAGCTAATAAAGCTTTAAAATAGAAACGTATATTTAAGTTAGAAAGGAAGAATTATAAGTAGACATAGGATATACTAGCACAGGCTAAAGTACAAGCTAAGAAGTAAGAATAGAAATATAGAACTATACTATAGAATTAGAAGTAGTCATGCACGTGACTAAAGAAGACTTAGTAAATAAATACTAATAAAAGAGATAATATTAAGACTAGACTTATTTTTATTATTTTCTTTAGCAGTATCTAATATACTGCCGGCAGGTATATAATATACGTATAAAGAGTTTTTTATAAATATAAGACATAAAACGGCTTAGGGATATTTATAATTCTTTATAGTTACTCTAAAATCAAAATCTTCTCTCTAAATTAAGACTTAAACTTAAGTGAAATAGTTTAACATAATTTTATTAAATCTATTATATATTTCTTTTTCTATCTTATAATAAAGCATAAATTTCTATCTATTAAACTTAGGGCTATCTGTTCTAGATATAGAAAGAGCTAAAATTCTATTAGAATATTAGTCAGAATAAAGTCACTAACGCGAAACATACTATTAAGTAAAAATAACTTATAATATAAACCTAATAAAAAAACACTAAAAAAGTGACTGTTACTTAGGAGTTAGCTATAAATAAAAAAACTAAAAGGCCAGTAAACTATAACTAAGCTACTAGAAAGTTAAGAACTAAAGATTAGAAATAATATATTAATTATATACACGTAATTAAACCAGAGGAAACATGAAAATAAGCTATATATAAATATATATATTAATAGTAATTAAATACTAGCATTTATAGACAGTAGAGCTAGTAAAACACTTATATTAAATAAGTAAATATAAAGATACTAGATACTAACTAAAGTTTTAGATAAACCTATATAAGTAAAACACGTAGATAATAGTCTAATAATATTTAAAAAAAATCTAATTAATTTTAAAATATAGAATGTGATTATTAGGGCAGTAGATTACACAGATAACTATTATATCAAGATTATAGATCTAGGTAGTAAGGATTTTATCTTAGGATAAAACTAGCTAGCATAATAGAATCTAATAATTAATTAGAAAACAAAAACTATAGGAATCAGGAATAAATACTATAAATAGTAGTAAATAAAAGCTATAATATAAATAAAGAAAGTAATACTTCATAACACCACGTTTATTATACCAGATAAATACTAGAAGAAATTTAGAGAATAGTTCTTTAAAAAAGCTAAAGACTAACTATTAGAATACTAGGACTAGAACTATAAAATTATGCTTAAGAAAGAAATAGATTTAAAACTAGAACTATTATATCAAGTACCCATACATCAATAAAAAGAGTTACGAAAATTCTTGTAAAAAAATTAATAAAAAGGATATATATAAACTAGTTAAAGTAAAATAGCATTACTAATACTCTTTATACTAAAAAAAAATAGAAAATTAAGGCTATATATTGATTACAGATATCTTAATAAGGCTATAGTTAAGAATTATTATCTAATACTACTAATATCTAAACTTATAGATAAACTTAAAGGAGCTAAATAGTTTAGTCTCTTTAATATTAAGAATAAATATTATTAGATATAAATAACTAAAGAACATGAGTAGATAACAGCATTTAAAACGAGATATAAACTATTTAAATACTTAGTTATACTAATAAGACTTATAAATACACTAGTAATATTTCAGATAATTATTAATCATATGCTAAGGGAATACCTAAACGTATTTATAATAATATATCTTAATAACGTGCTTATATACATAAATAGAATGCTAAAAGAATATATTAAGTATATTAAAATAGTATTACGAAAGCTCAAGGAACATAAGTTATATATTTAGATAAAGAAATATGTATTTTATAAGATAGAAGTTAAATTCTTAGAATACTTAGTATCCTAAAATAGGATAGTAGTTAATCTAGATAAAGCTAAAGATATTCTATCTTAATCTACACTAATAAATATAAAAGAAGTTTATTCTTTTCTCGGATTTACGGGTTTTTGTAGATAATTTATTAGGAACTACTTAAAAATCACAGCACCCTTAACAGAATTACTTAAGAAAGATTAATAATTTAAGTAGAAATAACACGAAAAAAACGCTTTTATAATACTAAAAGGAATGTTCTAATAACCACTAATATTAAAAATATTTAATTTATGACTTTAAATGGAGATATATATAGATATATTAGATAGAGCTATAAAAGCTATCCTATTATAGATACAAAATAATAAATATAAATACTTAGTAGACTTCTTATCTTATAAACTTATAACTACTAAAGTAAACTATAATATTTATAATAAAAAATTACTGGTAATAGTTTAAGCATTTAAGAAATAGAGATATTACTTAGAAGGAACTAAGTATTAAATTATTATATATTTAGATTATAAGAATCTAACAGCATTTACAACAATAAAGAAGTTAAATTAATAATAAGTTAGGTAATAGGAACTAGTTTCTATATTTAACTTTTAAATATTTTATAAGTTAGGAAAAGAAAACACAGCGGCTAATATACTTAGTTAAAAAGTAAATTACATAAAGAATATACTAGAAATCTATAACATAATACTTAGATAAAGACTAGACGGATTTCTAGAAAGCTTATAAATAGATATTAAGGCAGTAGTCATTATCGAAAACACCTAAGAAAAATAAATAAGGAAATTCAATAATAGACAACTATACTAGAATTTAGACTAAAGAATGATTTATATACTAGATGTATTATAGACTAAACTTATTAAAAATTAACACTCAGCTAAAATGCACGGATATTAAGGAATTAAAAAAACTATAGAATAAATTAACAAACACTTTTAGATTCCTGGAATATAGAAAAAGATTAGAGATATTTTTTTAAAGTGCATTAAATACAAAAAAAATAAAGCATTAAAATATAAGAAATATAGACTTATATAACTAATTCCTTTACCAGACCTATTATAGGAATTAGTTATAATAAACTTTATCACGGGAATACCAACAACAACCACTTTTAGAGACTAATAGTATAATATAATACTAGTTATAGTAGACTAACTTATAAAATACGCTATTACAGACGGTAATAATAAGGTAGCTGTATTTAAAAAACTAAGGGAACTAGTAATAATAGCTAATAAAGCTCTAGAATAGAAACGTATGTTTAAGCTAGAAAAGAAGAATTATAAGTAGACATAAGATATATTAGCATAGGCTAAGGTACGAGCTAAAAAGTAAAAATAGAAATATAGAACTATACTATAGGATTAGAAGTAGTTATACACGTAACTAAGAGAGACTTAGCAGATAAAGTAGATAAAAAAAATAATAGACTTATCTTTATTATCTTCTCTAGTAGTATTTAATATACTGCTAAGAGGTATATAATATACGTATAAGAGATTTTCTATAAATATAAGGCATAGACTAGCTCTAAGATATTTTAGATTCTTTATAGTTACCCTAAAATTAAAATCTTCTCTCTATAATTGAGATTTAACTTTGAGTAAAATAGTTTAATACTATTTTATTAAATCTATTATACACTTTCCTCCTATCTTGTGATAAGACTAAACTCTATTCTATTAAACCTAAGGCTATCTATTCTAAATACGGAAAGAGCTAAAAATTTATTAAATAATTAATTAAAGTAAAGTTACTAATATAAAACGTACTATTAAGTTAAGGCAACTCATAATATTATAACTACCCTTTTAAAGTGTAGAAGAGAATATTAGATTAATTCTAATAATAAATTTCTAATTATAGTCTATAATAACCTATTATAAGGATAAATAAGAACTTTACTTGTTAAGTAATAGTAGTAGTAAAGAAGAAGTTATAACAGGACTTTTATTTACTATTAGAAGTATATTAGGAGAAACTAAGAGCGTATAGTAGATTATCTAAAAATAAAAAGCAACTATTATAGAGTTATATAATACCATAATTAGTATATAGTAATAAGTTAAAATAGTAAAGAATAAAAGAGAAGAGACTGTAAAGATCTAATTACCCTTTAAATTTAATAGAAATTAGAATAATCTTAAGACGTTTATGGCCGTAATGGACCTATACTATTAGTTTAATTAATTCTTATTTATAACTAACTAAGATCGGATTCTGGCAGCTAGTATAAATATAATAGAAAAAGCTATAAAATAGTTTAAACCGCTTATAAAGAACTACCTAGTAAAAGAAGATTTTAATCTAGGATCAACAGAACTCACAAACTGTAATAATAATATTAAAAAAACCTTTAAAAATTATAAGAGCTTTAAAAAGGAATTGATTATAGTCTTTAGTAAAATTAATAAAGAAACGGAGGTAATTTAAAAGCTTTAATAGTTTAAGTAATAAACATTAATAGCTAACTATATAGCAGAGTTTAAGTAAATTTAATTACAACTTAATTAAATAAACTAACTATTAGTTATGATATACTATACAGGACTAAAGAATAGAATTAAGAATAAAATTTTATAAGAAAAGTAACCTAGCACACTCCTGAGAATTATTAAATAAGTAGTAACTATTAATAACTATTAGTACTAAAGGAAATAGGAAAAGAAAAATAACGCTAGGCTAATAATCTATACACTATAAAAAAATAAAAAGAATATTTAAACCTATAATATAATAGAAATTAATCATGTATTAGTTAAGAACGCATGGATTAATAAAAGAAAATAAAATAAATATACTAGAGAATAAATAGACTAATATGCGCGTAAGATATGCCTTAGATGCAGAAAATAAGAACACTTTATTAAAGAATATAAACAATAAATAATAAATGTTAAAAAAGCTTATATCTAGACTAAAGTATTAATAGAAATTAAGATTGCTATAATCTAAGTAAAACCAGCTAAAGACCAAATAATAATAGAAATTATAATATAATAAATTCAGAAGGAACGATGCTGGATTTATAGGAACTATATACATCTTAAATAAGAATATAAAGTACTATATTAGTAAGTTAAGGATTATCTAGTAATATTAGCTAGTAATATAATTACTATTATATAAAAAGCTATTATTAGATAATATTAAGCCAACTCCTTAAAAGAAGCTAACTAATTCTATAAGATAATCTAATAAAAGGGAGGACTCTTTAGAATAGGGAATTAGAAATTCAGATAATAACAAAATTAAGAGATAATAAAAGGTAAAAAGCTAATATCTATAATAATCAGATAATAAGTAAACTAGAGATATTACTAGATCTATAGATTAGAATATTATATAGAGAAATATTATGTTACTAAGCACTAGAAGATTATCTTAGAAGATAGAATATATAAGTGCTAATAGGCGCTATAGGTAGCTAGTAATAAGTAATATAAAAAACTTAGTAAACAAAAACTAGCTATATAGATAAATAAGATCTATAGATAAGAATCTATACTAATTATGATCTATATAATTTACCACTACCCTATAGAACACTCTAAACTAGAATAGAATTAGAATAAGACATCTAATAAGAAGCCTATCTTACTAATACTATAGGTACAGAATAACAATACTACTAAAAAATCTATATAAAAGAAGTGCTGGATATATAGAAAAAAAATATATACTAAATAAAAATATAAACAGGCAGCTTATGCTATACGAGTTAAAAAACTAATAATAAAATAAGTACTAAAATAAATAGTATAGAAATAAGAACTTAATACATAGCAAGAACTAATCTACATGGATTCCAAAAAAGAACTTTAGGACTTAAAGAATAAGAAATATAAATAGTTAGACTAAAATAAGTGCTAACTAGAATACTAATATTACTAGACTAAACGCCGCTAAAATAAATAATTAGCCACAAAATTACATACTAAATTAATAACTAAGGAATGTTTCTTAAAATAGAAGTACTAAAATTATAGAAAAAAAGTAAAAAAAGAGCATAAAATGCTACTATAAGAATAATATTAACTCTTATAATACTCTATTTATAAACTTAGAGAAGAAACACTAAGGAAATGACTACCACTTAGGAGTTAATAACTAATAAAAAACTAGAAGACTAGTAAGCAACAATTATGCCGCTAGAGAGCTAACTTAAGGTTAAAATATAAAAGTTATTACTTAATTATACATAACTTAGATAATGATATGAAAATAAGCTATATATAAATATATATATTAATAGCTTTTAGATACAAGTACTTATAAACAGCAGAGCTAGTAAAATACTTATATTAAATAAGTAAATATAAAGGTACTATATTTTAACTAGAGTTTTAAAAAAACCTGTAAGAGTTATACGCGTAGATAATAATCCAGTAATATTTAGAAAAGATCTAATTAATCTTAAAATAGAGAATATAACTATTAAAGCAGCAGATTACACGGATAACTGCTATATTAAAATTATAAATCTAAGTAATAAGAATTTTATACTAGGATAAAACTAGCTAGCATAATGGAATTTACTAATTAACTAAAAGATAAAGTCTATAGGACTTAAAAAGAACTACTATAGACAAATAAAAGCTATAATATAAATAAAGAAAATAATACTTTACAATGCCACGTTTATTGTGCCGAACGAATATTAAAAGGAATTTAGAAAATAGTTTATAGAAGAACAAGAGAACCAAATACCAGAACATAAAGATTAGAATTATAAAATTATATTTAAAGAAAAAGAAAAACTGAAACCAGCACCATTATATTAAATATCTATTAAATAATAGAAAGAGTTACGATAATATCTAAACGCTAATATTAAAAAAGGATACTTATAGAAAAGTAAAAGCGAAGTTATATTACTAGTACTGTTTATACTAAAGAAAAATAGAAAGTTACGACTCTGCGTGGACTACTGATAATTGAATAAAGTAATAATTAAAAATCACTATCTAATACCCTTAATATTAGAGCTTATGTATAAATTAAGGGGGGCTAAATAGTTTAGTCTGTTTAATATTAAGAATAGATACTATTAAATATAAATAGCAGAGAGATATGAATAGCTAATAGCTTTTAAAATAAGCTATAGGCTATATAAATATATAGTTATATCTATAGAACTTACTAACGCACTAGTAATATTCTAAGCTATTATTAACTACGTTCTAAGGGAATATCTAGACGTTTTTATACTAGCATATTTTAATAATATTTTAGTATATATAAATAGAACGCTAGATGAACATATTGAATACACTAAAAAGATATTACAGAAACTTAA
Organism: Zopfia rhizophila CBS 207.26; assembly: GCA_010093925.1. Taxonomy (NCBI): domain Eukaryota; kingdom Fungi; phylum Ascomycota; class Dothideomycetes; family Zopfiaceae; genus Zopfia; species Zopfia rhizophila. The sequence continues at coordinate 960,841 of ML994638.1, forward strand.
GAAATATAACTTATATATACAAACAAGGAAATATGTGTTTCATAGAAAGGAAGTTAAATTTCTAGGATATACTATATCTCAAAACGGAATAGCAGTTGACCTAGATAAAGCTAAAAATATTCTATTATAGCTAATACTAATAAATATAAAAGAAGTTTATTTTTTCCTTAGATTTATAGGATTCTGTAGATAATTTATTAAGGGTACTTAAAAATCACAGCACCTCTAACAGAATTACTTAAAAAAGATTAATAATTTAAGTAGACAGAAAAGAAAGATGAAGCCTTTAGAAAGTTAAAAGAGAAATTTAAGAAACCACTAATATTAAAGATATTTAATCTAAGACTTCAGGCGGAGATATATGCAGATATATTAAATAAAATTATAAAAGCTATTCTCTTATAAACGCAGAATAATAGATAGAAGCACCTAATAGACTTTTTATCTCATAAATTTACGACTACCAAGTTAAACTATAATATTTATAATAAGAAATTATTAGTAATAGTTTAAGTATTTAAGAAATAGAAATATTACTTAGAAGGAGCTAAGCACTAGATTATTATATATTCAAATCATAAAAATCTAACAGTATTTACAATAATAAAGAAGTTAAATTAACGATAAGTTAGATAATAGAAATTACTATTAACTTTCAATTTCTAAATACTTTATAAATTAGGGAAAGAAAATACTGCGGCTAATATACTTAGTTAATAAGCAAACCATATAAGAAATATACTAAAAATATATAATATAATACTTAAATAAAGACAAGACAGATCCTTAGGAAGCTTATAAATAGATATTAAATCAATAGTCATTATCAAAAACACCTAGAAGAAATAAATAAGGGAATTTAATAATAGACAACTATTTTAGAATCTAGACTAAGGAATAATTTATATACTAGATAAATTATAAACGGAGCTGATTAAGAACCAACATTCAGCTAAAATATATAGATATTAAGGAGTTAAGAAGACTATAGAACGGATTAACCAACACTTCTAGATTCCAGGAATTTAGAGTAAGGTTAGAAATATTCTTTTAGAATATATTAAATATAAAAAGAATAAAGTATTAAGATATAAAGAGTATAGACTCATGCAGCTAATACCTTCACTAAATAAACTATAGAAATTAGTTATAATAGACTTTATTATAGAGATACTAATAATTACTACTCTAATAGATTAATAGTATAATATAATACTAGTTATTATTAACAGACTAATAAAGTACACCTATTTTAAACTAATTTATATAGAAATAAAAGCAGATGAACTGGCGTCATTACTGATTAAAATACTAATTATATAATATAAAATACTATAAGAATTTATCACAGATAGAGATAAGTTGTTCACGTTAATATTCTAAAAAACGTTTATAAAATAGCTAGGGGCTAAGTATCACCTCTTAATAGTATTTCACCTATAAATAAATAAACAAATAAAATAGATAAATTAAACATTAGAATAATACTTATAAATATATGTTAATGAACTATAAGATAACTGAATTAACTTATTACTAATAGCTAAGTTTATATATAACTCTATAAAGTTATTAATAATAGGAAAATTACTATTCTATATAAACTACAGTTATGAGTCTACAGCTTATCGAGAACCATGAACATTAAATAAAGTATTAGAATCTATAAGAAAAAAAGTTAAAGACTTATAGATATTATATAAAGAAATCGTATAAAAAATTACCTATAAAGGTAATCTTAGCAAGTAAATTAAAGATAAATCTAAGGTTAAGGGACTAATCTTTAAGGAGGGGGATAAGATTTTCTTAAAAAAAAAAAAATTTAAAAACAAAGCAACCATCACGAAAATTAGATTATATTAAATTAGGACTATTTAAGGTTAGATGATAAATAGAACCTGTAAATTACAAACTATAATTACCTAAAGATATAAAAATTTATTTAGTTTTTTATATCTCTAAATTAGAACCAGCACTATATAATGCTAAACTTTAGATAAAACTTAAACTTAAGAAAGATCATACTAAGTATAAAGTCTAGTAGGTTTTAGACTACTAACAGTTTAGCTATTAGTAGAAGTACTTAGTTAAATAAAAAGAATATAAACCTAAGAATAATACTTAGGAACTAATTAAGAACTTAAAGAATAATTTAGAGCTAATTAACTAATATTACTAGAAAAAATAGTAAAGGCTTGCTTTAGAGCTGAGTTTAAAGCATAAAGAGAATACAGAACATTCTATTTAAAATTAGAAAAGGAAGTAATATCAGATACTGTAGGTTATAATATACTAAATTAACTCTAATAGATTTACTTTTTTTTTATTATATGAACTTTATTAACTAAGGTAAGCTTACGCTGGAATATCTTCTTTTTTTAAGAATTTATTTAGGCTAACTACTAGTAGAGATGTAGCTCTTAGGAATATATAGTAACTATCTCTTTCTAGGTCTAGCAAAGTTAATCTTAAAGTTTTTTCTTATTATAATTTAACTAATTCCATTTAGGCTGTGTTATAATGAGATTATACTTTATACTATAATCAATACATTCAAAATAGTAGCCTAATATAGGATAAACTAAATAGTAATAATTGTTATTATAATAGCAAGAATAAGGTAACAGTATATAATAGAGTTCGTTATAAATCTAAGAAGCTAAGTAGTAAGCATATATTAAAGATAACTTAGAATATGTTATTATTAGGAAGCTAGGTAGAAAAAAAAGAAAGCTAAGGATCTTATAGTTTAAAACACTAAGTAAAAGACCTACTGCCTTTATACTACTTATAGAAAAAAAAAACTATTTTCCAGGACAAAGACTTAGAAGAGAGGGATAGTATTATAAACAGTAATAATAAGATAACTATATTTAAAGAACTAAGGGAACTAGTAATAATAGCTAATAAAGCCCTAGAATGAAAACGTATATTTAAGCTGGAAAAAAAGAACTATAAGTAGGTATAGGATATATTAGCATAAGCTAAAGTACAAGCTAAGAAATAAAAACAAAAATATAAAACTATACTACAGGATTAGAAGTAGTCATGCACGTAACTAAGAGAGACTTAGTAAATAAGATAGATAAGAAAAATAATAGACTTATCTTTATTATTTTCTTTAGCAGTATCTAATATACTACTAAGAGGTATATAATATACGTATAAGGGATTTCCTATAAATATAAGGCATAAACTAGCTCCAAGATATTTTAGATTTTTTATAGTTACCTTAAAATCGAGATCTTCTCTCTATGATTAAGATTTGACCTTAAGTAAAATAGTTTGATACTATTTTATTAAATCTATTATATACTCTTCTTTTACCTTGTGATAAGACTAAACTCTATTCTATTAAACCTAAGGCTATCTATTCCAGATACGGAAAGAACTAAAAATTTATTAAATAATTAGTTAGGATAGAGTTACTAATGTAAAACGTACTATTAAATTAAGATAACTTATAACATACACATACTTTAAACTAACGTATATAGAGATTAAAGTAGATAAATTAGTAACTATACTTATTAGATTACTAATAGCATAATATAGGTTACTATAAGAATTTATTACAGATAGAGACAAATTATTTATATTAATATTCTAGAAAATATTTATAAGAAAGCTAGAGGCTGAATATCGCCTCTTAATAGTATTTTATCTATAAACAAATAAATAAATAAAACGAACAAATTAAATACTAGAACAATATCTATAAATGTATATTAATAAATAATAAGATAATTAGATTAACCTACTACTAATAGCTAAGTTTATATACAACTTTATAAAGTTATTAACTATAGAAAAATTACTATTTTTTATAAATTACAGCTATAAGCCTACGGCTTATCGAGAATTATAAATTCTAAATAAAATATTAGAATTAGTAAAAGTAAAAGTTAATGAATTATAATAACTTTACTAAGATATAGTAAGGAAAATTACCTAGAAAGGAGTTCTTAGTAAATAGTAGAAAGATAAATCTAAAGTTAAAAAACTAACCTTTAGAGAGAGGGATAGAATTTTTCTATTATAAAAAAATTTAAAAATAAAATAACTATTAAGAAAACTGGATCATGTCAAGTTAGGACTATTTAAGGTTAAAAAATAAATAAGACTTATAAATTACAAACTATAACGACCTAAGGATATAAGAATTTATTTAGTTTTTTATATTTTAAAATTAGAACCAGCATTACTAAACGCTAAACTATAGACAAAACTCAAACTTAAGAAAGATAATACTAAGTATAAAGTTTAACAAATTTTAGACTATTAGTAGTTTAGATGTTAGTGGAAGTATTTAGTTAGATAAAAAAGTTATAGACCTAAAGATAATATATAAAAGCTAATTAGAAATCTAAGAAATAGTTTAAAGCTAATTACCTAGTATTATTAGATAAACTAATAAGAGCTATATCCTACAGAAAGGACGACTACAGCGCGTTCTAATCTAAACTAAAGAAAAGAAAAAGTAAAATAAGTTAAGAAAAAGCCGGCGCTATAGGTTATAGTATATAAGTTTCTTAACCTTAGGAATAAGCTTTAGTCTCTTTAAAAGCCTAGACTTTATAAATAAAGGCTATCTCTTAATTAAACATTTCTTTCTTCTTAGAATTAATTTTTATAAGCTTATGATAAAGCTGTAAAGTATGAAAATAAACCTTAAAAATATTCTCCTTAGCTTTTTTAAGTTAACAACGGAGTTTATTCTTATTATGATTAAGACAATCCTATTCCGGCTATAAGACTACTAAATTATACTTTATACTATAATTATTATAGGCTAAGTAATAACTAGAGCTTAGGTTTATAAGGTAATTATTACTCTAGTAAAGACAGTTTAAGCAAGGTATTAATATATAGTAGGGTTTATTATAGATCTAAGAAACTAAATAGCGAGTATATATTAGAGATAACTTAAGACATATTATCATAGAAAAGTTAAGCAGAAAAGAAAGAAGGTTAAAAGTTTTATAGTCTAGAACATAAAACAGAGAACCTACTACCTTTATACTACTTATAAAAAAAAGAAACTATCTTCTAAGACAAAGAATTAGAAGAGAGGGATAGTGTTATAAACAGTAATAATAAAATAACTATAACTAAGAAGCTAAGGGAATCAGTAATAACAGCTAATAAAGTCTTAAAATAAAAACATATATTTAAGCTTAAAAGGAAGAACTATAAGCGGATATAAGATATATTAGTATAAACTAAGACACAGGCTAAGAAGCAAGAACAGAGATATAAAACTATATTAGTAGATTAGAAGTAATTATCCACGTAAACAAATAAGACTTAGTAGATAGAAAAAATAGAGAAAAATAGAATCTCTAGTATCTCTAGTAGTCTCTAGTAGTATTTAATATACTAAATACTAGTACAGAATATACGCACGGAGGATTTACTATAAGTATAAGACATCAGACAATTCACGATTACTTTTAGTCCTTTATAATTACTCTAAAATTAAGATTTATATTTTAAGTAATATAGTTTAATACTATTCTGTTAAAACTTAACTTACTATACTTCTTTTTTTTTATTCTTTATTAAGTTAATTAACTTCTACTAAGTCTAACGAGCTATCTGATCTAGAAGTAAAGAAACTACTAAGTATTATATAAGTAGTTAGACGGCTTATTACTAGTATAATTTACATTAGTAAGTTAGTAACTTATAATAGTAATATTAGATTTACTAAAGTTATTACTACTTATAATAATATAAAGTACCACATCTAGTTTAGTGATTGTAACTAGGTTATAGTAATTAAATATATTAACTTAACTAAACACTATATTCCTATTATAATAATCTATAAAGATAAGATATTCTAAAATATTTAGTTTAATATAAATATAAGCGTTCCAAAGAACTAGATAGTTACTATTAGTAAAATAAATTAGATAAATAATTAGCTAGGTCTTATATAGCTTAAAGACGTATTTAAATTAAATACTAGAAATATAACAGAAGCAAAACGACTGCTTATTATGGATAGATATAGTAGTTATTATATTAAACTTTTTAAATACTATATTAAAGAGTATAATATTATTCCGCTATAGCTTTCTAGTTATTTCTTATATATTTTTTAGTCTTTAAATGTTATAGTATTTAGCTCTATAAAAAGACGCTTCTATAACAGTATTTAAGACTTAATTTATAATAGTTAGAATTATGTTATAAATAATGACTTTCTTTATATCTACGTAAAGCTTTAACTAGTAGCTTTTAATAATAGTAATATTAAAAGTACCTTTAGAGTTATAGGTATTTTTCTATTTAATCTAGAAAAGGTTTTTATTAAGCTAAGTGAATTTAATCTTTTAATACCTCCGCTAGTTCTTTTATCTTTCTTAGTTAATTCAGTATCAAATACTTCTAGAACAGTATGATAAGTGGAGAAGTAGTAGATAGTAATTAAACTACAATAGCATTAGCTTAAGCGGCAATCTACTTCACCTATAATCAAAAGAATGGTTAAGTTAGTCAAAACAGCCAAGACAGCTTTGCAGAGAGTTTCTATCTTGAGCGAACAAATCAAAGGATTGCAAGCCAACAACGCCAAGCAGGTCAAAAAGCGCAATATCAAGGTCAAATATATTACTCAAAGAGAGAGTCTTACAGTTGGTGAGGGTATTAAGCTATCACAACGTCTTCAGGACTCGATACAAGCCACTACAAGTGGAAGTGGTGATGCGACGCCAAAGGCTTTAACCTCAGCTATTCGCCACTGCAGCGCTTGTGGATCACCAGAACATGATAGAAGGACTTGTCCTGCTCTTAAAGAAGCCTTTGACAATGTAGTTATCATTTAAAATTAGCTTGTGTTGGCATAATTCAAAAAATTCAATGTGGTGTTCGCAACGCCAAGAAATGCGCTCACGGTTCGGTGATTAACTACGTTACTCTAACTGTGAATTTGTTTACTACTCGCGCCACGCACCCCCTCGCTTCGCTAAGGGGGTGCTCCCGGGCTCAACATACCCACCAAGCTCAGTATACCTAATGCCAAGGCCTGTATTAAATAGGTGCGGGCACCACCTACGACGCACGGAATTAGTCTATCTAATCATCTGGGAAGGTACTCTGGTGTCCAAATTATTATTATATGTGAAGATTCAGTGTGGGTGGTAATCAATCATCTTAGGAATCAAATTCTCAGGCCTTTGGCTTGCCCTTCGCAGCAGCCCTATCCTTCTTTCTTGCATCTTCCTCCTCACGTTCGGCCACCCGAAGCCTCGCATCATATACGTAGATGGTGCCACCCTTCTGTATATGCCGTTGATCGCCTTTTTGACGCTTCTTACGAGCGTTGGTAGCGACGTTGACCTGTACAAGCTTCTTACCAGCTTTCTCTCCATTAAGCGCTGCAGCAACGGCACCCTTTTGAAACTTAGAGAAGCGGCCAGGTAGTATCCTCCATTAGCCTGTCTCAAGATCAATACCGTACATGTGCTTTCTTGCAAACTCATCCAATTGCCAGGCTTTGTACGGCGTTGGTGGTAAGAGAACTGCCTCTAGTAGGGGAGGTAGAGGCGTTTGAGGCTGATTAACAGTCTTTAACTTTAATAGCACAATACTAGGATCGTATGGCCAAAGGCCTGCCTGTTTGAAAGCTGATTGGATAGTACCTAGTTTGTAAGCCTTTTTATGTACATATTAAATTGCGTGTAGAAATTCGACCTTATTAAAGTTATTGCAGCCAAGCTGAGTCTCTATTTCAACACGCTTTTTATGGTAGTACTTAAATGGCTGGAAGACTGCAACATTAAGCGGCTGCAGTATATACGTCGTATGAGATAGTAGAAGGAAAGGCCATATCCTTCAACTCCAGCAGAAGTCGATAAAGTCGTAGGTAAACCCTAAGGTGTGGCCATTAAATATTAACATCCTCCACCTATCGTGTTTCCTACCAAGCTTTGTATACTTGTTAAAGTGGTAGATGTAGTCTATACTAAGCTGATCATTTATATAGCCAGAGCTTGACATCCTAAGTAGAAGGTTAGGATTAAGGTCGAGCTCCTTAGAGACATGATGGTGCATAATTACTGCCCCGCGTAATATACAGAGAGGTGGGATACTCTGGCCAATTGCGTTAATAGCTTCTACAAGAGTAACAAGTTCTCGCTCTGTATTAGATGAAGACTCTACAACACGATAGACCTTTAGAGTAACAACCTCTTGATTGCCACCAATGCCAATTCGTGTCCCACACTCGTCCATATTCCATATATCCTCTGGCTCCAGCCCTAGCTTATCTACTACGCGCTTGTACTCCCAGAAGTGATCCTCAATTACATGTCATTCTTGAGAGATAACCCTCGTAAGTTCCTGAGGCTTTTGTTTGATGCGTTGAACGCGTGGGTTGGCTGCTTGGTAGCGTTTGAAGAAGTCACGGCCAAGAGGCTTGAGAACAGTACCAGGTGGGGATGAGAGAATTCGAATACGTTCTGCAGCAGCTTGCTACATCTCTACAAGAGAAGGCTGCCCAAGATCGTCGAGCCGCTTAATATAGACCTCAAGGGCCTTTAATTGAGCCGGAGTTAGCTTTTGGTTAGTCTTCTGTCGCGTTGACCTGCTGCTGGGGTTCTTAAAGCGTCGCAACAGCCGCCGGTAATCCACGTTGAACATCTTCGCCACGTCCTTGATAATGTAGGAATTCTTTGTAGACATCCATCGCAGGGCCAGCGCAATCTGCGCTTCTTCTCCGAGATAATCAGACATTGTATTGGGGTATAAGTGGTAGAATTAAGTAGGATCTTGGCATTAGGTACACTGAGCTTGGTGGGTACGTTGAGCCCGGGAGCACCCCCCAGCGAAGCGAGGGGGTGCGTGGCGCGAGTAATTTCGAACTCTGAACTTCATCGGGGTTTGGCCATAGTACATTGAGACCTGGATTGATTTTCTTGTCCTATTGTTAGTCGCTCACCTTCTTTGAAATTGAGTTCGACTTTGCTTACGACTTGGTCAAGCTTTGAATGTTTTGTCGTTTTCGATGTCATCGCCGTTTCTGGCGGGTTGAAGATCAGAAGCTCGACAGTATATGAACAGGCAGCTTCAGCATAGGGGATGGAAATGGATCGCTCGATGGTGCATGGAGTTTAATATGACTATTGCTCAGAGGAAGTTGGAGGGAGTTTGGGCTTGGAACCCTCTTTCTTTTCACCATTTTGAAGAGCAGGCTGATGAAGAGGAAGCGCCTAGAGCCGCAGCAGATGTTTGAAGGAAAAATCGAGAAGGCGAAGTGATTACTCAGCGCCATATGAAACGAGTTTAGCCTCTACAATTAAGACTCGTGCAGGGGTTAGCGCCTTCCGGCGTCAATTCCCATTTCCCTAACCCATCCCCCAACTCTCGCCTCCTTCCGGGCACCTTCATCATCAATCGCATCTCTCCACCTCTTTGATGTAATGAATCGTGCTGAGGTAAGCCTTCCCAGCAGACCGCTCAGAATACGCCACTGACATCATCTACAGAGTAGAAAACACTCTCTTTAGAACCTCCGTTTCCGATAGAGAGCTTCTGGAAAGCATTCTTGGATCAGGTGGAGAAGAAGAACCAGCCGTTCCTCTTCTCCCCGCAACATACCGCAACCAATCTCATATGGTTCGCCTTATCAGCGCTGACATCCGTTCTTTTCTCGAATGTGAACTGCATCTTGACAGAGTGAATAGGATCCATAAATGGCTCTGGAGAGTCAGTCTTCCTGCCTCTCCTCATCTGTTGCACGTGCAGCGTCTCAAAAAGCGCGAGATTGCTGTTGCTGAACAGCTCGATCTGCATCTTGTCTGGTCTCCTTCCTGCATCTTCATCAAACCACTGCCATGATTCGTAATCTCCCCTCGGTTTTGGCAGCAAAATATTTGTCCTCACCAGCATCTGAACCGCACTGCACTTGGATTCCTATTGCTGTACGTCGCGTTAGTAGAGCGAGAAGTCGACGTCTGAATTGCAATCGATCTCGGCCTTCTTCCTTAAGAGGCAACCTGGCCAACCTGGCCCTCTCCTTGCCAAGGAAATCGTTCTGACGTCCTCCGAGGCATATTCATACCTATCAGATACATCAAATTCGCCCTTCTCCTCATTGGAACCCCACATTCCCGTGAACCCCCTTTTTTACTATGGCCGCCTTCTGCTCTGTTCCCCTTGAGGCTACATGAGTGGCTGCACAACATACGGGGCTTTCATGCGCGAAAACATCAGCTCGCTTATCACCCTATTTGCGTACACGACGGTTGCGCTGAGCGCTATGCAGGTAGGACTTGTGACGCCGTTCCTAGCAGAGGACTATAAATTTGGAATGGCGTGATGTTTAGGAGAAGAAGGAAGAGGCAACGGCTCAGGGTATGAGGATGCGAGCGCGTTGAGATGTCCTCTCTCAAGCCTATGCTAATATTTGGCGAGTCTGTATGCACCTTGGGTATTTGCAAAGGCCTCCCTGGGTATTGCTTATTAGCAACCACCAAGCATTGCAGCCTTCCCTGCACTGATGGCCCCAGAGGAAGATACAGGAAAGAAGCAGCGAGTGAGATCCGATGAGATGGAGAACATCAACTGGGAGGAGAATATGACGTTACTGCACATCATGAATGGCTAGTGATCGCTGTCATCCGGAAGTTAGCTGAGATGGGCGGTGTTTTGGGGCTAGTGTTCAGGATATGGTCTCGAGATTGAGACCCTGACTTCCGCCCACGTGATATTCATGTCACGTATCCATTAATCAGTAAGCGAATAGCTTGGATATCCCCCTAGAATGATTCAGATCTCTCAATCAAGACACAAATTTATATTGATCATCTTCTGAAGCTAAATTTGGCATAATCAACCCTTCGGCCAGCGAAGTATATCCCACAGTGTTTGGCCCCCAACATCGCGACGGCTGAGGTTAACATATCCGTCTACACGCTCATCGCAAATTCTCACTCGCCATCTCAAAACTCGTGAGCCACTTACTGGTAAGCTTTTCTTGGCCTTTCAACTTCCCCTCTCTCGTTCAACAGCCCTCATCTATGATGATGCTAGAAACAGGGAAGCTTGATGCGAGTGGCACAGCCGTAAAGCTAGAACCGGAATTCCGTTGCGCGAATCACCCACAACCTGGACAGCTGTTTTTGCGATCAATTTTGTGGCTATTATACCTGCCTCGGAATCCTTGGGGACAGCCTTAGACGCCATTAATACGAAATACGGAAGTTTGGTTTGGGCGTTGACATACTCTATTTTCGGGTGAGATACGACACTCTGCAATGGATAGCAGAAAGTATCTTAACATTCAAGTACAGATGTCGTACAATTTATCACTTCTATCTTCTGAGGAGTCGGAAATACATACCCTCCAGATGTCCCTAATAGGCGGAATTTTGTCAAACATGCACCTTATGCTGGATTAGCTTTCCTTGCAGCAGGCTAATGGAGTGCAGAATCATCGTACAGCGAAAGAGCTTCTCGCAACATGAGAGTGTTGCTGCTGATTTCCATGACAGGACTCATTGTGCTGACTGCTACTGAACTACCGGGCAAACCTACACCTTTTGGCGTACTTCGACAATCCTGGGGAATGTCGATCGTTTTCGTTTTGGTGTACTTATGCTGGCTCATGTTCCAATTGCGCACCCACAAGATCCTTTTCAATGAAACGGAGATTGACGAAGACAGAATGGATGAGCGGTCAGCACCAGCATGTAGTCTGATCATCGCCGTAATTGCCTTGGTTTTTGCTACAACTCTTGTGGGCTTCAACACATTTCGCAACTTATAGCTTGGAAGGGTTAATACTTGAGACTGGCCTAACAGATACTTTCGTCGGCATCATTCTACTTCCCCTTCTTTCTAACGATTCCGCTTCAGTCAAGATGGCGTACTAAAGTAGAATGGATTGCAGCATGGCAACTAGTGTTCAGAAATGCATCCAAACATTCGTTCTGATTGTTCTTGTCGTCATGATTCTGGCATAAATAATGGGAATAGATGACGTGTCCTTGAGGTTCAATGGATTCGAGGTTGCAGCACTGGTTGCCTCGGTTGTTTACATTAATTTCATTAGAGTAGACTGAAAGTCAAATTGGTAAGAAACTCCTGTGCGCATGTTCAGCCTTGAATTTGTACCAACACTAATTGCTATGTAGGATGGAGGGTGCTGCATTGCTAGCTGCATTTATTGTAATTTCACTCGGAGCGTTCTATATTGAATGACAGCTATTTCGGAACGAGAAAACGAGGCTTGTTCTAAGGAAATGGTTCCTAATCCTTATATATGGATACGTTAGTGTTTAAGCTTTGTCAAGGGGGTGGTTTGCGGCCTTTGGGCGAGCGAGAGGAGTAATTTAGAGCATGGAGTCGATTTCGAGGGGTAGATGGTTGATATCTGATGTAAAGGAATGTGATTTGGAGATGGTTCTCTCAATTCAACTTCGGATCCGAGCTTCGATTCCATCCGACTGCATGGGTGTGCTTTGTGGCGGTTTGGCTTGTGCTGACAGTTCGCCTCTCTTATCGATTATGCACCTCCTTCCGAGATCGGGTCCGATTCACCGCCGCCTGACAGATCCCTGCAAACGCCTAAATAAAATCCACCAGAGTCCTGATGAATCTCGTCAGACTCTCCCCGCATACCCACTCCACTGCCAGCACAAATGGGTTCGACTTTTGGCTCTCATTTCAGGGTAACAACGTACGTGCTTCTCTTCCAGACTGAAATACAGATCCATTGACTGATTCCTTTGACCAGTTATGGTGAATCGCACTGCTTGTCGGTGGGATGTATCGTCGACGGATGCCCCCCCGGAATGGCCCTCACCGAAGCAGACATTCAGCCGCAAATGACGCGCCGCCGTCCTGGACAGTCTGCCATAACCACCCCGCGCAATGAGAAGGATCGAGTCGAGATCCAGTCCGGCACCGAATTCGGAATCACATTGGGCACACCGATCGGAATAAGGGTAATGAACGAAAACCAGAGGAAGCAAGACTATGGTAACAGCACAATGGATTTGTACCCGCGGCCAAGCCATGCAGATTGGACCTATTTGGAGAAATACGGAGTGAAAGCAAGCTCCGGAGGTGGTAGGAGCAGCGCCAGAGAGACGATTGGTGAGTCACGCCCACTCGCAACTTCACGGAACGATGAGTAGCATGTTTCCGTGAAAAGCAAGCTAAGATGTAGATAGGGCGTGTTGCGGCGGGCGCAATCGCTGAGAAGTACCTTCAACAGGCTTACGGTATTGAGATTGTGGCCTTTGTCTCCTCCATCGGCAATGAGTTTCTTTTCCCTCCTACACCCACACATCCGGCCGCGGCAACGAATCCAGAGTTTCTCAAGTTGATTGAGACAATTGACCGCAAGACTGTGGATTCCTTCCTGCCGGTTCGGTGTCCCAACGAAGAGAGCAGTCAGCGCATGGAGAAGCTAGTCGCAGACTTCAGAGATCGTCAAGATAGTATAGGAGGAACTGTAACTTGTGTAATACGAAATTGCCCTACTGGGCTGGGCGAGCCGTGCTTCGACAAGTTGGAGGCAACCGTCGCCTATGCGATGCTCAGCATCCCTGCCACGAAGGGTTTTGAGATAGGGTCGGGATTCGGAGGCTGCCAAGTACCAGGCTCCATACACAACGATCCATTCATCAAAGCGCCTGCGGTGCCACCGGGCCAGGTAGGCGCCTACTCATCAGTGCCACGACCACGCTTGACGACCAAAACAAACAATTCTGGAGGAATACAGGGTGGCATCTCGAACGGAGCACCTATCTATTTCACCGTGGGATTCAAGCCACCGGCGACGATCGGCCAAGCGCAGAACACAACCACGTACGACGAAATCGAAGGTGTTCTGGAAGCCAAAGGGAGACATGATCCTTGTGTTGTACCTCGCGCTGTACCAATTGTGGAGGCAATGGCGGCATTAGTCGTGATAGATGCCGTGCTAGCCCAGCAGTCACGACAAGCAGCAAGGAGCTTATTGCCGCCGCTCAAAGGGGTTGTTCCCGTACACCAGCCATCAAGCGAGAACCGAACAGCAGTGGTAGGATCGGAGGAAAAATCTGTATCGAATGGGGCTAGTAACGGGGTTTGAAAGGGTGGCCTAGTAGTCCTATAGAATTATAGTCCCAGTCCGGTGAGCATGGAGTTTATAGGTGTGTTTGGTGTCGAAAAGGATTCTACATTACTCAGCAATGGGAATGGATATGGATATGCTCAGATGCAGATGTCTGAAAACCCCCCCTTTCGGATTGCATCAAGGTTCATACAAAATTCATCACGTCTTATTCAAACATATCGAAAGAAATGCAACCGTCCATTAATGATTTATATTATTTTTCTTCCTAAAAAGAGAGAGAGAGCAGCTGCAATCGTCATCTCTTCGACCTCATTATTGTTCGATGGAAGCATTGGCCATGGGATATCACATCGGCATCTCCTCGGACCCTTCCCGATGCGGCACCTGGACTCCACTCCAGGGTGCCGATACTCCCCATAACAACGCCCGCAGAGCTTCGTGCACCCACGTCATTGCTCACTAATTGCCCATGTCATTGTTGCCGCTGCTCTGCGCGGTAGTGGCATGTGGTGAGACACGTGCTTCTAGTCTAGCATGGTCCTGTAGCCACCCGCGCAACCCCGATCGCCCAAGAATTCGTGAACGCTCCTCTCCGTCCATTGTGCACACCTTTCAGAGTAACGATGGGCCGCGGCGGCGCAGGGAAGGATGAGGACCTTCACTCATCAGGATCGCCGGGTCAAAACGAGCCCAAGACCAGCAAACGCAGATGCGTGCAATCAGCCTGTGTCCCGTGCAGAAAACGCAAGTCAAAGGTAACTCGCCTCACCCTCGCCCGGCACCGCTAGCTACTCTCCGCGGACGCCTGCTCATCATACCAGCCTTGTTTGCTGACGACCGCAGTGTGATGGCGGAACACCTATGTGCGCAACTTGCATGGCTGTGTACAAAACCGAATGCTTCTACGACGCCGAGAGCGAGAGCCGCCGCAACAAGACGACTGCCCAGAAGAGGGACAATACGGCCGTGGCAGAGCGCGGCGAGAATGCTGAATTCATCATCAACTCTATCCGGAACTTGCCCGAGTCCGAGGTGCACGAATTGATACAACACATACGGAAGGACAGTCATTTAGATCTGGCTGCGCTGGCAGAGTCGTGGAGGAAGGTCGTCACGTTCCCATCAAACCCTGTGTCTGGGCAGAGCTCGCTGGAGGAAGACCTCTCCGTTCTTCTCGGAAAGCCTGCAATGACCCAGACGGGCGTATCAAGACACTTTGGCCACACCTCGAGCTTAGGATTAGTGGCCGAAGATGAAAACTACACTCGCTCGCGCGCAACCCCCCTGAAAGGCCCCCAGCAGGACACATGGACGACGGTTACCTCAGACCTCAATTTTATCAAGCGCCTATTCGAGTTATATTTCAAGTGGTCGCACTCCTTTCATGTCATCTTTTCTAGGGAATGCTTCTATAAGGATTTCCAGTACGGAAGGCAGAAGTACTGTAGCCCCCTCCTTGTCAACGCTATATGCGCCTATGCATGCCACTTTTCGGATGAGCCAATGGCGAGAACGATTCCTGATGACCCTCGGACTGCTGGAGATCATTTCTTCGCTGAAGCCAGGAGATTATTATTCGAGGATGAGACCCCTTCCCTCACCACCACTCAGGCTCTATGTGTTATGGCTTTACGCGAGCCCTCCGCCGGGCGAGACAGCTCTGGGTTCATGTATATGGGTAGATGCATGAGAATGGCTGTGGAGCTTGGATTGCATTTGAACTATTCATCACCACCGGACCTTGGACTGACACCATCCGAGATTGAGGTTCGAAAGGTAACGTTCTGGGGCTGCTTTGTAGTAGATACGTACGTGTACTTCTTACCTCATTCGTTCTTAAAACTGACTAATCTGGCCTTATCAGTACGTGGTCCGTATGCATAGGAAGGATATCTCAGCTTCCAAGGGCAGCTATCACACTGGACAAGCCGATACTTGATGAACCAGCCCCCGACAACACACATCAAACCTTCCATAAGACGCCTCGTAACATTCCTGGCACTATCACAACACGAATGTTCCTCCAAGAGTTTAGCACCTTATCTGAGCTTGTAAACGACAACGTCTACATGTTCTTTGCTCCGAGAGAACGATTCACGAGTGCTCGCCTCCTCGACTGCTATAGCAAATACCTAAAGTGGTATAGAGCCCTACCGCTTCCTCTCCGTGTCTTGGACAATCCTGATGCACCGGCGCCGCCGCATATCATGACACTTCAGTACGTTCATCTCTGTTCCCTTGCTGGGGCATTTGACTAATCTTGATAGTATGTATTATCATACAATTCAGGTGCATCTCTTCAGACCATTGCTCAAAGTAGAACCCATCCGCGGTGAACTTAGTCCTAAAGATATGTGCGTTGAGAACGCGAACAGAGTGGCCGACCTCCTACGTAATTATCGGGAGCACTATGACCTGCGATGTGGCCCGCTAATCCTAACGCATATTTTACTGTCCGTTTGTATTGTTCACCTTCTCTTTTCTCGGAGCCACCAGACTAGTGCAGGCAACCTTGTGGAGGGTCTCCAAGCTCTCGAGGATCTCTCCATATGTCATTATTTCGGTGGCCGTTCATTCAAGATCATCTACACCTTGTCTCAGACCTGGGGTCTCCCTTTCCCTGAAACAATTTTAAAGAATACCAAGCTAATACCAAGGCAAAACACCCCCGTAACCTCACCACCCGTGGGAAATGCCCTCGCTGTCCCTATGTCTCCATATACTGCGGAACAACCACCAAATGGATACAGTACGGCACCAGCTGGGAATACAGTTCGGCGTGAGTCGTCATCTATATTTGCATCTGACCAGGCTTCTCCGTCTCTTCCCTCGAGTTCATCCGCACCGTTAGGGAATTCATTGATCGTAACCCATACTTCGAGTTCGGTTATGTCACCAGCGATGTCTTCCGTTTCCACCGCAGCTCCCGCCTCGGGGTCGGAAACAACTGACGGTATGTTCTGGTCACCTATGCATTGGATGGGCGTGCCACACCAACCCAACGAAACGAATGCAATGGCTTTGCACAACATGCTCGGCCATGTAGATGGATATGATTTCACGAGAGACGGCTTTCGATTGAGTGATGGGTGGGCGCAGAAGCACTTGGGGCTCAATGGTAACGGCGCAACTTCTAGCATGGCGGCCTCGGGACCGACTTATGATACTTGGTGGGGGAATGGAGCAGATGGTCATGGGGGCTAGACTCTTTTTCTCGACTTTCGATTTCTGATCACTCGTCAGGTTTGGAGCCGGAGCACGCGCAGCATGAAGATTGATGCATCATCATGGTATATTTTGTACAGATACATTCGGCGTTGGGGATTGTGTGGTTCGGCCTTTATACCTTTTCGCATCTTGTTCGGGTCTCAGTCATTGTCTCATCATGTTATTTTACCATCTTTTATTTGGTTCGGGATATTATCTAAGGAAAAAGGGGTTTTTGTAAGGTGCGTTGTTATATTGTACGATGAATACGCGGATGAAGGAACATGTGGATGTGGTGTAGAACAGGTATATCGTAGTATAAGCTGACAATGCCATGGCCGCAGGATATGTGGGCTTCTGTGTAGGGAAATAAACTGGATGGGTGGTTACAGGAGGCTAATAAGATAGCTATTGAGTCTGAATGCCCTAGGCGAGTTGTATTTCAACATCACGATACATAACCAGTCTAGTAGTGGATTAGGCTTCCCATCAAGTGACACAGACGAGGAAGAACTTGAGTGAATCCAAGCTGCCTCCCATTAATCCAACTCAGGGAGATTTCACTGAATGGGGCGAGTTAGATCTACCATGCATCGATACCGCTGAGGAAGAGTTCACCAAAGACACAAGATGTGTACAGCAGTGGAGACGACCTCCCATCGATGGTTGGAGCTCCAATAAGAGCGGTATCTAATCTTGCTCAGCGTCAGAAGCTCGATTAATTCCCAACCCGAAAAGGAATCGCACTCATCGACTGGCCTCGATCCAACATCCGCGCTTACCTCCAAGACCCGTTCAACCGCATCCTCGAAATATGTTAAACAGACACCAACGCATCTCCGACTCCAAGCCTAGAACACCATTAGCTGTAATGGGGCAAGCAGAGATTCGCGTCTTCTACGTCAGTGCTCGAGATACTCTTCATGAACGGTGTTATTGCGAGGGAAAAGGCTGGTCCAAAGGTATTTTGAATGAGAAAGGTGTATGTGTATCTTCCGGTTCTCAAATTGTGGCTGTGGCGTTGGGTAGGGTTATTAGGGTCTATTATCAGACTGGGGATCTGACGGTGAGAGAGGTAATCTGGGAAGGGGGTTCTTGGGAGCATGGTACGTTATACCCGATTTGTCTTTACTGAATACTATTGACGTTAAAAGTAGATGCCCTCCCACCAATCACAGCAAAGTGCTACGCGACTCTAACAGCCATTTGATGGGAATTTGATGACCCAAAGCAAATAGCTCTTTTACTGGCAATTATCACCCGGAGCGTTGCAGGAGCTGCGAAGCAAGGACGGCGAGTGGGATGCGACAGACAGATTGGAGAGGTTTCGTGCAATCCCATAACGGGAAAGTGGGGTTCGGAAGTTAGGGAAAGGCCTGGGTGAATTTTGCCTTTCGGTTTGGATGAAGTAGGTTAAGAGCCTCACGAGACGGAATGGCGTATTGTGTAGGGGAACCTCTCGAGGCTCACATTTGGTATACATAGGACTCGCTGATCAATGGAGTCTGCACCTAAAGTTCCATAGAAACAACTTATTTTTACACTTTTTATACGATCTTCTAGTACAAATTCCCCTAAACGCGGCGAGCTTTAAGAGGAGGCGGCATCAGCATGAGCGGTCGTTTGCATGCCGAGAACCCCGTCGGGGACGGGTATCTCCTATCCAGCCAGACATTCCAGAGCATAACGGATGTGGTACTAGATGCCCAGTACAGCAGAAGAGCAGCTGGAGCCGCCTGTGTAAAAGGCCCAATCAACAGAGCAACGAACAGCAAAACCCGTCGCAGGCCTTTGCTGAAGCCTGTCATTTGATCGGGCGTATTCTTGGTCTTCCAGATATTGTAAAACATAAGGACCGAGGTGATGTAAGGCAAAGCGCCCGTTGGGTCCGGGACTAAAAGGTCGGGGAACCAGAGCATGCCTTCGTTGGCAAGGCTTGGCTCGAGATATTCGTTTGTTTCGATTGCGGCAGCGGCGTCGGTACCTTCTGTCCAGTCTACCTTTTCTTCACTCTTACCTAGGCCGATTGAACTAGCGGCCATACCGAGCAATCCCTGTCTCGTATTGCACATTTTCCGGATCGTCTCCGCCATGGTTAAGAAGATTGGAATCTGTAGAAGCGTCCATCCGAGCTGTGGCCTAAGCCCGCATTTCCACCTCTTGTGAAGATCCGATATCTCGATCCCGGATGCCCGACCCACCGTGGCCTTTAGATGCGCCGGGCTCTGAAACTTCCCGCTTGCCATGACGTCTTTTTTGGTTTGCAGCGTCATGGCTTGTCGCAGGGGATTGAGGGCTAGATATCTTGCCTGGATACTTCGCGACCGCGAGCCCATGGTAGTGACGAGGACGGCTCTTAGCATGAAGGCGGAAAGGGGGAGAGTGGCACACCAGGGAATGCCGGTAGAGTGGAGGAGCTGTAGCATTTCGCGTGGATATTGGACGATTGCTTCGATGAAACCATCTTTTCGCTGTGCAGTAGCGTGGAATGCTTGGCTTCTTTGACGGGTAATGGATGGTGGACTAAGAGGGGCATGGCGGGATACCAATTGGCGCCCTGGCTGGAAGAGAAGCCGCGAGTTGAACATGGTGTGGTGGTGAATTGGGTCTTCGTGGCAGGAGCGAAGGACATCAAACGCCGTTGAAGCTCGGGCCCACAGCTGCAGCTCCCAGTCCCATCCCAGTGGATTGCGGGCCGAAGGCGGTGAGCAGCGGCGTGAGCAGCGGCAGGAGCTGCCTGCATCTGCACGTCGTACCTTCCTCCCTGTCCCACTCTTAGCCTTCGCAACTGCTCTCCATGTCGACCACACTTCGCTTCCTTCCTTTAAAGTGATACCCCCGGCAATTTCTCAAGGATGGGCGTCTTTTCCCTCTTCCTCTCGCTTCTCATCCTCATCCTGCTCCCGTTCATATTTCTTCCTAGGTTAGTCAAGTTCCTGGGAGAACTAGTGGGATACTATCTGCGTCGATCGTCCCGCACCCGCCGGGAGCTGTTATTGGCAAGGGTTGCAACTGAGCAACGGAGCTATGAAGCTAAACACAAGTCAGACGAACCAAAGGAGGAGGATGACTGGGAGGAAATTGAGGGGTCAATGGTTGGAAGTGCCGTAAATGGAGCCAAGGCCGACCAGGACTGGAATGGCATCGTTGGCTTCTTCCATCCATTCTGGTGGGCATTGACATCCCTACACTTGCTGCTTCAGTAACACTAACGCGTATCTTCATAGCAATGCTGGGGGCGGCGGCGAGCGAGTTCTCTGGGCTGCAATCCGGGCTACTCAGAAACGGTGGCCTGAAGCCGTATGCGTAGTCTACACTGGCGACCACGATGTCGACAAAGTTGACATACTCAAACGAGTCGAAGACCGCTTCAATATACACCTCCATCCACCCACCGTTCACTTCCTCTACCTTACAACTCGACACTACGTCCTCAGCAGCACATGGCCACGCTTCACCTTGCTGGGTCAATCCGTCGGCTCTCTCATCCTTGCCTATGATGCCTTCACACTCCTCGTCCCTGACATCTTTATTGACACAATGGGCTATGCCTTCTCCCTCGCCCTATCCTCCTTGTTCTTTCCTTCCGTGCCAACTGCTGCCTACGTTCACTATCCCACCATCTCCACCGACATGCTAGATTCATTGAGCGCCGGAGGACAAGGTATCAATGCAGGCAAAGGAGAAGGATACCGGGGGATGGCGAAAATGCAGTACTGGCATCTATTTGCTCGCCTATATTCCACGGTCGGCAGCACAATCGATGTGGTCATGACCAATTCATCATGGACACAAGCACACATCAAGTCGCTCTGGGGGCCTTATAGAAACCGGCTCAACAAGGCCACGGACCACGACATCGACGTCGTGTTCCCTCCCGTGGCAGTTGAGGAGCTGGAGGAGACAATCAAAGTCTCTGAGGCTAGCGAGAAGAAGCGAGGTCCATACCTCTTATACATTGCTCAATTCCGCCCAGAAAAGAACCATCAACTTATACTAGAAGCTTTCGCTTCGTTCCTTGCTTCCTCTCCTACCTTTCCTGCCTACCCTGAAGAATCACCCAAACTTGTTCTCATCGGCTCAGTCCGTGACTCCGATGACGCAACTCGCGTCTACAATCTCCGACTCCTAGCCCACGAGCTCAAGGTTAGAGATAGCGTGGAGTTCGTATGCGATGCCACATGGCCACAAATGCTAGGCTGGATGCGAAGGGCAAGTGTAGGCGTTAACGGAATGTGGAATGAGCATTTTGGCATCGGGGTTGTCGAGTATCAGGCCGCGGGACTAATTAGCGTAGTCAACGATTCCGGGGGGCCGAAGTTAGATATTGTTGTTGAGGTTGATGGAAAGCCGACAGGTAAATCTATCCTGCCCTTCACGCAACCGAACGTTAGAATTTTCGTGCTAACCCCATCCCAGGCTTCCACGCCTCAACAGCCCAGCAATACGCCTCAGGTTTCCTTAAGGCACTCACGCTCTCCCCCCAAGAAACACTTGCCATGCGTCAACGAGCGAGGAAATCCGCACGCAGGTTTACGGATCGCGGATTTGCGGAGAAATGGATCCGGAATATGGACCAGTTGGTTAGGTTGCAGGTTTCGAGGGCGGAGAGGTGAGAGTAGAGGGTTATGGGGTGGATGTTTGAAAAGGGGAAAAATAGGATATGATTGGGTCATTGGAGTATTGACATGGATGCATTGCGCGGAGTTATGAATGTGCGGATTTGACCGGCGAATTTGGTTATTAAAAGCATAAGCTTATACCCTGGGGTGTGTTATGTGGTGGTTGAGTGAAGGAGTGATATTTTATATTACCAGTATGTTCGGGGGAGCCATTCCTGCTAGCCCATGAATCGACCATTCGACATGAATTCCGGTGAACGTCTGGAGCCAAACATCTCGACCATTAGGCTCGGCAAGTTGAGCCATAAGTTCTAGTCAAGAACAACACACCTGGTGAGTCAAGCATCACATCATATCGCCAAAGTCCCATAATCACATGCAGAAGGAAAAGGTTAAGTGCAAATTTTATAGACGCCCAACCCACTCCACTATCTTACGTCCATGAAAATCCGCACCCGTATTATCCACAGGTCCATGAAAGGCCAGACTAAAATGGAAGAGATATATATATATATGTGTGTGTGTGGATGTGTTCGTTCGATGCTACCAGATCGCCACTTGTACAATTATATCCATCTTGTAATATGTAAATCCCGTTCACCAAATATCCACCCTTCCGTGGTACATAGCTCCCCTGCCGACTCCATATCCCTCTCATCATCCGTCGTCCAATCATCCACACATCTCACAATTCCATCTACAAAGCCGCAGCAACAACTCCCAACATAACTGCCGCAATACCCACTTCGAGTTTGCCTGCGGCACCGGTTGATTGGGTGGGCCCACCAGTTGCAGTTCCAGATGCAGCAGGGGATCCACCGGTCGGGTTAATGATGCCCGAAGTGGCGACGACGAGGGTGGAGGCGGCGGTACCGTGGATGGTGCTGTTGGACGTGCCCGAGGGTTTGAGGGAGCCGGTTGAGGTGGGGACGTCGGTTGCTATCCTTCATCAGAATTGTCCTGTTTCAGATGGTTTGAAATGGGATTGGGATAGGGACAATGGAGGAGAGAAAGGAAAGAATAGGGAAGAATGGAAGAGGAAAAGAGTAATACGTACAAACTTTAACACCCGTCTTATTACAGATATCCGCGAACGCGCTCAAAGCATTCTTCGTATCGTCGCCGCAGAACTTGGAAATGGTCTGCGTGATGTCTTTGCTCTTGCAGACTTCCGAGACCTTGGCTGGGTCGTCATGAGTGCTACTCTCAATCAGCATTGCCCATTCTTCCATCATGCTTCGAAGAGTCTTCTAAGATGGAAGATGAACACTTACTTGACAGCACCAAGCATACACGCAGGTGGGTGCGAGGCAGCAACAGCCAACTTAGCAACAGCGACGAACGCGAGAAATAAAGTAGCCTTTCCGAACATATTCACAGTGAAGTTTCAGTCGTTTCACGGTTCTGTTTCGATCGAAGGTACGTGTAGGAAAAAGGGAGGTCTTCGCTGTTGAGAGTGCTGATGACGACCTGAAGGAGCGGACGGTCCAGTTAAAAGCGTCTAGAGGTAATGAGTGACGATAATGCAAAAGAATGTGGGTGTAATGAGTGAATGAAGAGTGGGTTCGAAACGGAGGTGAGTGGAAGCGTGATGGGGGGTTGAATTAGCCAAAGGGGACAGCGCCATCTCCGGTTTCGCCAAGGCCCGGACCTATTTTTGCCAGGACGCGCTAAGCACCTAGTCAGGAACAGCCGATAAAATTCCACTTGATCGTCCAATAAATCGTCTACTTCGTAGATCCGTCACTAAACGTTTCCTTGACTTTATCGATGAGCTCGACACTCGATGGAGTGATAATTATATTGTCATATAGGATATTTCCAGACCTTGCCAGTCCGCCCTCCTATTCCAAAAAAGAAAGCATTTTCCAGAAGTGGAGGAGTTTCTCCAAATATCCAGACCCCAGCTTTCCAACCTATCCAGCCTCCGTCCAGACCATCATCAACTAGTAGGTATTATATAAAAATAACCGCGCATGTCGCAACTGTGATTTTACGATGCAGTAAAGAGAAAAGACCCGAGTAAAGAGAGTAGGAGCAAAACCAGAACCGTGACCACCTCATCTGTCTCATCCCAGTATGCGAACAATTGGTTATCCAAAAGCAGTTTCCAGACCCACCCCGTGCCGTAGATGCAAATTTGTCCTGGACTTGACCTAACCCACCCGAACCAATATACTCCATTAGCTCCGTCGCTGGTAATATACATGCAGAAGAAAGAGAAAAGAGTGGCGGAGAGGTGTGATTAAGATGCTGGTAGTCGTAAGAGAATGCTCTCATAGGAGATTATGACGGTGGTGTTTTAGGGTGAGCATTCGGCCCAAGCATTGAGGGAATGGGCTTGCGTCGTGCTTTCGCTTGTGGAATTCGAGGCACACCCTGAATTACGCGTGGCTCTTTCATGAGTGTGGGATCCAATTTGGCAGGGACTGTGCAATCAATTAGATGTTGGTGACATTGATACTGCCTAATAATAGACCTACTTCTGCTAATAATTGTCCTATAATCTCCTGGGAAGCGGGAGTTTGGCGGAGTCGCTGCGGCAGAACGCCAGAGATGGTCCGTTGTATCAGACATGAAGTCCACTTTCGACTTGTGGAAGAAAGACGACTTCCCGCGGTTTCGCTTAGCGAGAATGACTTCATCGAAAAGTTTGACAGCAGGATCGTCCGCTCGCATACTTTCTCGTTCGTGGATGAACTCGTTGAAGCCTGGCGCAAAGATGAGCTTTAATCACGCCAAAATTGAGGGCAAGATAAACCTTGAGTCTGCTGTAACATTGCCATATAGTCAGCATTGTCATGCGGCATGCTCTTGAGAAACTCCTCCATTCTAAACCTGTAGATCATGCCTGATTTCTTCTGCTCCCCGGTAGCAGGAAGGAGATACCGCCGGTATGTATACAACAAGCTGGCGAAACATCGCACGAAGGATGCCCGAACCTGGTCCGGACGGAAAGCAGTAGGACACACAATGCATATGCCGGCAACGCATCGGCCATGCGCATATGTTGTGCAGCCTAGTTGTGATGTCAGACAGAATCTCATGGAGTGATATCATGGCACTTACCCGTACAACGGTATATCCCTTCATCCGACTTGTCTTCACAAACAGAGCACGAAGCCTTCTCCTCGTATGGTTTCCATTGCAAGCAGTGGCCTTCTTGCCAACGAACTGTTTCGGTGTTGCGAACAGGTTGCATCGACAAACCTGGCATGATCGTTGATGCGGCCAAGGTAGATTGGGCATAGACTGAAGGAGCGTATGAAGATGGCGCACGAAGCTCATGACTCAGTGAAGACGTCGAGGCGCTTGGTGCATGACCAAGGAAAGGCTGACTCGGTCGCCGCATGGTGGGCACCCTGTCAAACCCAAACTGTCGTAGTTCTGTCAACAACGGACTGGTATGGGGGAGTAATTGTACGGCTGGTACCTACCGAAGAGCTCCTTCGGGACGATGTCTCGAAATGCCCAGATCGTTTCTCGCGCAGGTTAGCTTGAAGGGCATAACCCGAATCACTTCGAGAAATTGGCGTACTAGGCAGCGGAGGGAAGTATTGAGAGATAGGTGAGATCTTGGGTGATGGTGGGGAATTTGAGGTCGTTTTCATTGTCCCAGCTGTCGATGGCCGATCATTCCCACGGCTCTGAGCACTTGATTGTAGGAATGCATTGTAGATCAGAGGACGCGAGCTTGGGGGACCAACCACGCTACCAAACGACGTAGAGTTTAGACCAACATAGGTGGCAAGCGTAGAAGGATGAGCACGATGGGTGAATACAGACGGATTTTCCGAACAGAATGTATCGAAAGGATATGACTCCACTGCATATGCAGGTGGACCTACCGGTACCCCGTACCTGTTGTGATGCGGTGCGGAGTGTTGCAGCAGCGACGTGAGCTTCCTACGTTGCTGGCGAGGTAGTGGCACAGGAGCGTTTCCATTAGTGCCAATAGCATCGTTATCCAAATCAACTAGGACATAATCGTCCTCTGGATAATCAACTGGCTCGTACCTACGTTCAATGCCAACAATGTAGGGACACGGCGCTTCAAGAGTTTGGATCAGGCGAGCCGGCAGGACAGGGATGAAAACACCAGCCCACTTAAACGGATACAGCAAGTTCACTATAGCCGCGCTCGCGAGATGGAGCATGGCCGTATGTGAAGACAATAAGATGATCCTAGACTCTTGTAGGACATACTCGAACAAAGTAACGACATTGGGGTTCGAGAGGCACCTGAAGAGGGGATAGAGATCGATATTGCGGGAACCAGGAAGCTCGTTGACAGCCTCCTTACGAGCATACAAGCGAAGTTCCCGGACGGCAATCTCCACCTGCGTGATTGATGTGATGGGACTCAGAGCCTCAGCACACAGGTTGATCACGTACCGCTCGAGCGGTTGCCACATTCCAATTCGTGGGGAGCTTGGTGGCACCCGCAACACAACCCCATTCGTCATAGGAACGACAACGGCCTTCAGCCACTCCTTCCAGAAACTTGTGAGGCTTGCATCCCTTCCCATGACACCGTAAGCGCGAGGGATCCAGAGACCGGTCTCTCCATCGGTAAGACCTTCGATTTTTGATGCGGCTCCATGTCTGACCGGACGCAGCAGATCGGTCATGAGCCCAATCTTCTCTTCCACGGCGCTGATTTCCTCTTCCAAATTTTCTCGCTCCGCGGATTCTGACGCGACTGTAGGGAGTTTTGCCAAAAGACGGGACAGCTTTGCTCTCTCCAATGCCAAGCGTTCTCCAAGACTGCTCGCCAACTCCCTCTCTTCAGGATTCATATGGGTTCTCCGCCATTCCTCACATTGGCGTTCGAGGCCTCCTGCAGCCGTAGAATTCAGAGGTAGCCACACAGTCATGCAGATGCCATAGAGTTTCGAGTTATCGGCATTAGTCATCGCAAATCCATGCCACGTCGTCTTTGGTCGCTCGTCAGATGAAACCACGTTCACATCGTTCGGAAAAGCAAACATGGGGACATAGTCGGGGAACGGATTTCTCCGCTTGAGCTCTTCGACCATGTTCTTGGGTGGATAACGGTCTAGAAGTACGGGTTCATATCGGCGCAGCAGGGGGTGCATATTCGGCTCTGGATTAAAGGGTTGCGGCGCGGGAATTACTGAATTGTAGCCACTCAGCCTCTTTGACGTTCGAATGGACGCTGGATCCTTGTCAATAATCTGGCGATCAAAAAGGAAAAATAGCATATGAAACACGTCTATCCTTGATTAACGCGTCCACAGGACAGGCGCACATACCTTGACGTGCTATTGAAGGCTGCCTCTTGAGACTGCTCATGGTGGACAAGCGCCGCCGAATACTCCCGACGCCAGACCTGAGATTTCCCACATCTTCGTGCTGGATCCGCTGAGGCTTTGGTCGTGGTCGGGCAGGCCTGTTCTGTTGCGCAACCCCGGCTGTAAACTGGATGTCCTCCAAAAAGCTGTCTCGCTCGGAAGCAAATTTTCGCAGCGCCTGCTCAAAGTCAGCATCGCTGAGTCCAGAACCTCCAACTTGAATGCCTTTAATTGTCGTGCTGCTTCTGTTGCTGGCGGACTGCTTGGAATCTGGACCAATAATTGTGCTGCTTATTGACTGGCGGTGATCAAAGCTTAGCCGCGCTGGCTTTTGCTTTGTACCCTCGCCATTGGATAATCCCTCTGAAGATCCCGGGCGTATCGTATCTGTCTCTAGAGCTCTATCCTCCTCAATGGTTTCGTCGACGTCCACGGGAGGGGGAGAAAGCGGGGAAGAAACACCGTTCGGTTGAGCCCGCTCGTGGAAGACCTGCGACGACTCAATGCCTGATATAAAGAAATAGTCGGCCAGCGGTGCGGAGGAGGCGTCGGCTGCTGAATTGGCTGGAGCCATGGTAAATTGCTAGGACATAGGATAGTCAAAATGGGAGATGGGTAAGGAGCGGCGGGTGCGAAAGCGCTGGGTGTCGAGCGTGGAAGTTTCCACTCAATCAAGTCATTTGGGATTGAAGGACCGCTTCAATGGTGTTTGTGTTTGTGTGCAGGGCGTTATGCACGGGAAGCTTGGGGACTGTGCGACGGTGACAGAGAATGCGAGCGCAATCGCGGTGACACGAGGTGGGTGTTGTTGAGACGGCGAGCGAGTGAATTCGGGCGTCTCTCAGGGCGCTGGGCGAGTCCAGCAGTGCAACTGGGGGACACAACAATGGGTGGAAAGAAAGTGAAGGACGAACGAGTGTTGGTCAGTAGCATAAAAGATTGCTGGCGTCCAGTCAGGTGCTAGCAGCCAGCAACCCGGTACACACGTCGACGGCGCGGGTTTTGCGGGCTTTGCGAGGAAAGTCGCGTGCAGATGGGGCCCTTATCACGAACCCTAGGCCTTGACTACGGATGCTAGTGCTCCAACCCTACCGCTGGACACGGTACGTAAATGCAAGCCCTGATGGCCGCCCACGCGCCGGACCTTTTCTCGTTCGCTGCCACAGGCGAGCGCAGTGCAGATGGTGGTGAAGGCCGCAGAACCTCGCATCGCATCACCATCACGGCTGCCGATAATAGCTACATGATCACCACCAGAGGAGGCGCTTCAGCAGCGTTGATGACCGTAGCTCTATCCTTTTTGCAGGGCATGGACACGTCTGGCAGCTCATGAAACGTCTGCCCCAGTGTGAACGGCCGCCCGGGGTTACCTTCTCAGCCTAGCGCGAGGTATGGGGCTGGCCCACGTTTCCAAGGTGGGCAGGAAGCACTCTGGGTTGGCCGAAAAGGGCTCAGCGCGTCAGTGCTCAGGGGAAGGAACGCCTCACATGTCGGCCAATTGGATACTGCGCCAGATGCCCTCCAACAGCACACACAACGCGGCCAATTTGCACATGGAGGGCTTGCAATTTATCCTAATGGCGATGTGTTGTGTCTTCTATAGCGAGCGGCGCCTAGGGTAAACGGAAGCAGGGCAGGAATAGGGGCAGCCTGGGCTCTTGTATCTGTGTACCACCTGCAACGAGCCACCCAAGACACCGTTTTCACACCTGTCAACTGTCATGACCCTGTTGCTGGCCGCATCGACCCGTCGAACCCCTTACCGTTCCTCTGCATGCTCTCGCTGCTCCACCCGAGTTTGCTCCTGCAAAGACGGCACAATGCTGCTCGGCGAAAGCAGCAGGTCTGCAGTCGAATTGTGATGTACGTACCGCCGATACCACCCCAAGGCATAACTTCTACTCGCCGTTGTTCGCACTACGGGGCGCATCAGACGGACAGGACAGGAATATCAGTAACGGTCAATTGATGTCGCTCGTTCTGTCTTCCCCATCGAGCGAACGTGGGGCGAAACATTACCGCCTGTCTGGGCTTGAATACCGGGGGGGTTGCATCTGCAACCCTGTTCTGGTGCGAAGTCCCTGCAGGTAGCCAGGAGAGGCTGTCCCGAAAGTGCTTAGCATCTGTAAGTTTAGAACCGAGCCAGCCCAAAACGCTCTCGTACGTCTTTGAAAGAATCCCATGTGCAATGCCTCCTTTTCCGCGCCCTCAACCACACTCCGAACGTGTTCTATAGAATACTACGCTGGAAGTCCGAATCCCACTGTGCCAGCAGCCTTTTCTGTCCAGTGCCCCTGAGCTTCAGGCTCATACCTGGTCCTCTTCCGCTGACAGCAGCGCACAGCCTGCACGACTTCACAAGACTTAATCTGGCTGATTACGCAATTAATCTTCCGCAAACCTTAAAACCAGAATCACCACCGCATGTCACGTATGGACCACTGGCCCTATTTGGTGCGACACCAAATGGACACTTTAGCTTCCATCTCAATCAAGTAGGGTGACGATCGATCGGGTCGGTTTTAGGTCCTTTGATCCGCCGGCTGCATTGGATAGATGGGATGACAATATTTTCGAGAACCAGGGAAGGGCAGGCAGGAATAGAGGCCTAACGACCTGCAGGTACAGACAGCTTGGCTGGAGATATATTGCTGTCTCAACGTCCGTACCACGACCCATCTCTGCAGTCTCACCTTCGACTCGTGAGCCAACCAGTGCTTAGGGAACCTCTATCTCCTAACGCAGTCCGCCATTGTATCGCCAGCTGGCCCAAAATTCTCTTAGTGTCCACCGGAACAGGTCTCCTCACGCTATCATTTGCCTCCTCCACTCCAGCTTGTTGTTCCAGAAGGAAAGCTACCTGAATGACGTCTCGGGGGTTTAATATCGGTGCATTAATTGGTCCCGTACCTGGCGTGTGCATATCCCAATTTAGAGATGTTGATTTGAATGGCGGTTTCGGGTTAACATTGACTGCCTGTTTTCAAACTCTAGTGAGCATAATTTTCCGGGATAACCCAAACGTTCGAGAAGAAAATTAGCAGCAGAATGTCTTGGAACACCGAAGTGGCTTCCGCTACCGCAAGGTGCAGAATCGAGATCTTCCATCCATAGAAACCACGTTGAGGTGTTGGCGATGATAAACGAGGGCAGCATTTTTCATGTGCAACACAGACACAAGCGTTTGAAATAGATGAAAAATACGAGGAGTGACAACGATGCTAAGTGTAAGCAATAAATGAAATGCAAGGAACAACATACCTCCAAGGATACCGCGCCCTCCCCCATATTTTCCAATTGCGCCTCCAGCGCAAACCTCGCGATCCCCCCCTTCTCACCTAACTCTCCCGTCTTAGTCCTCACGCTCAGCAATTGCTGAGCGACAAATTGATACAGCTTTCTGAAAGTCCTGGCCCGGCCACTAGCCGCCTTGCCTTCCCCCGCCAGTGTAGTCTCCGTATAGGTGACAGTAACCGCTAGAACATGATTACCCTCCTCTTTCAGCTCAAACCTGAGAATCTTCTGCAGTGATTCCCCTGGAGTTGGAGATGCTTGTGCCTCGCCCTCTCCTTCAGGTCCTGCGAGCTCAAGTGGGAAGCCTGCGGGTGTCGAGGGCGTCTGCATATCAGCAGCAATCCTGACGCCGCTGATAGCGTGGGTGGTATTGGCTGGGTCGAGTTCATTGTTGGCGCAGAGGGTACAGGAGAAAGTCTCGCCCACGTAGGCGCTGCCGAAGGCTTCAGGCAAGTTGAGCACAGGACTTATGATGAATTTATCGTTTGTGTTGTTGGAGGGGTAGGCGAGCGAGGCTTTTGGGGAGATACCGAGATCCTGGGCATTTGGGAGAGGGTATTGGTGTGCTAGAGCTGGCCGTGAGAGCCTTGTCGAGAGTTGAAATTAGCTCGAATGTTCGATTCGAAGGGAAGTAGACCTACCTTAGCACCTTCAAGCTCACGGTATGCGGCGCTTTGAGTCCATCTCCCAAAGACGGGTTCCGCTGGTGAGCCATTGCAGTAAAACGCGGGCAGAGAAGTCAGTCTTGTGAGTGTGGGGGCACAAGCTACAAGCATCATTCTGCAAAACCGCCCTATTTCCAGCAAAATGGTCCGTGCATTAACTGGGTCTGGATCTGATGAAAAGCAAAATTATGCAACCTCCATCACCAACCCCGCCTCGTATTCTTAAACGCCCAGATGGGGATTGCATCAGATCGAAGCCATATCCCGCTTCAACGCTGCGCAGACTTGGTAATTGTATCCGATACGCCTAAAGGTTGCGTCTCCTCGCTTGCCCCGTCCCTTCACATTTTGATCTATTGCTAGGTCGTGGTGTATTCGCTTCTAGAAATATTCCTGCGAAGACTGTCATAGATGTTTGTCCCGTTTTAGTTTTGGGCGTAGAGGAGAACGAGAACCATATCAAGCATACTTCGCTCTATCATTACACATAGTGAGTGGTGGCTCAGTGGGGTTGGAACGCCCTTATCTTGAAATTTGCCCACGGCGATTGCTAAGTGACTTTGCAGCAACTGGCCAATTGTAGATGAAAATGGAAATCACAAAGTAACACAGGCAGTAATCTTTGGCCTAGGATCGATATACAATCACTCAACATTGGATCAGAATGTGGGCTGGGAGAGGGATGCTGAGCGTCTGATAGTCACTTACCGAGCTCTTCGAGATATATCGGCGGGAGAGGAATTATGTGAGTACGTCGATAACGCAGACCTGCACTAACTTTGCTGATGACGCTTAGGCATTTCGTACGGGGGACGCTTGACCTTCAAAGATGCGGATAGCGTAGAGACTGCATCGGAAAAGGATGGGTTAGACCAGCTTAACAAAATACATCTGGATTAATATTGTAAGCGAAAGTATAAGTACAATGAACCGAAGAAACGGCACGCAATACTGCTTCGGACAGCCTCCAGATAAAAAGGAATTTGGGTCGAACGGTAACACGGCAGGAGTCGTGGGCCGATCAAATATGCCGCCCACGGCGTGTAATCGATTGCAGAAAAGTTTCGAATGCGGCCGATATATGAACATAACCGTGAGGATTTCACTTCAATGTGACGTCACCATTCTCGCTGTCCCCGCTCTTACCTGCTGAGCTGCTGTCTTCGGCCTCCGTTCGAAGGTCATAGGCCAGCTCGAAACATTCTTCGAGCAACTGGGTCACGCTACCTTGCCCGTCTGGTATATCGGAACCCACCATGAACTTGCCGTCCACGCGCATGTTGTCAATTGAGTTGAGCTGGGCGGTTGTGAGTAAAATGTTTGTGCTGCAAGGGTTCTTGCCACCAACCTTCATGCTGTATGGGTATAGCTCCCTTGGTGAGGAGACACCTCCAGATTTCTTGACCTCGAGCAGACATTTTCGCAACGTCGTGAGCTGATTGTAGATCGGCAATAGAGCTTCTGAGACTGGTTCCGACGATATTATCAGGTGGTATATTGTAGCATAACTCTTTCGCAAAAGATAGAGCAGTGTCTGAATTTGGTTAGTAAGGAGAGTAGTTGAAGTATGCAGCGAAACCGACCCTCTGTTCGTACAACTCCGCTGGTCTACCCAGAGCGTCGAGGAAATTGCCGTCCACTCGCGCTTCATCGATCCGGTCGAGCTGACGCTGATAGCTGTATAGATCCGTTTCTCGAAGAGACCAAGCCTGGGTTAGTGATAACTTCTCCAACTTGTTTCTGATCTCTAGCAGCTTGTCATAGGTGTCTTTGAATGGCTCCGCGATCCTGCCTTGCCTGTACCAAGCAGTCAGTGAGGACGAACAAATGTGACTTTCCGGGACAGCCCACTTTTTCTTGATCATCGCAACCCAGATGAAGCATCGTTGTAACAGGGTCTCAATTAGCTTCTTTGCTTCTGGAGCAGGTTCAGGGTGTTCTAGAGTGAGTTGCAGTTTCTCCGTCATCTCAGCCAGCTTTTCTTCTTTCGTTCCTGTGCTCTCATATGCGATGATTCCATACGGCTGCAGGCTAGCCTGAACTTCTTTCAACTGCTCTAATAACTCGTCAACCTCAGCATTTGGAAACTAGAGAGGTCAGTCAGTGTGCAAAATGAGCTTCTTGAGCAGATATCCTACCTTTGATCTTGTGTTGCAAGCGGAGAGAGATCGGAGTATCGACACCAGCTTGTCATATTTCGGCGTAAGTTCAGGGGTGAGATGGGACAGGGTCAACTCCAGTTCCGACAGAGTCTTTTGACAGACTTCGATTCGGGCTTCAAGCAAGGTTAGGAGATTTGAGCTGTAGCTTTCTTTCCCTCTTTCGCAATATCGTCGGCAGTCCTCAAGACGGCTGCTAATGGATTCGAGGTCCTTGGGTGAGAAGAATGTGGCTTCTTTCAGGTGATCAAGAACACGCTTTGAGATATCAGCATAGCCAAATAGTATAAAAGGATACATAGACTCACCTTCATTGTTGACACTGCCGAGTATCTAGACCTCTGTGGTCAGCCCAACGATCAGACCATTGGAGGGAAGTTGACGTACACTGCTGGTGCCTCATGATTCTTGCCTATCGTCATGTAGGAAAGGGATATAAGTTGAAAGCAGTCGTCCAGCACCGTATCCACTGTTTAACGATTAGGTATGCAAGCAAGAATGGCCATCCAAAAACGATTCGTGGGAGGAATACCTCGATTCTGCTCATGGCGCCTCGATGTCCGTAATTCATTCAATACCACGACCTGCTCAATGACCTGATTGTACAAGTCGACCACGTCTTGACTCTTGACGTACGTTGACCGGTCCTGCTTCAGCAATTCCAGGTTGGTCCGAATTGCAAGCAATTTATCGAGGATCGGCTGCTCCCTGGGATCCAGCGGGATCCGCACCATCGGCGAGTCGGTCATATTTCTCCCGAAAAGATCAAATGGAAAGAGTAAAGGCCGTGTATGCGGAGAGTGTAGTTGGTTGTCTCACCTTCAGCTGGGTGCAGCAACCTAATTCCAACTTATGTTGACCGTTTGGGAAAGTGGCGATAGTTGAAGAATGGGAAGTGAGCACGCGGGGTAGTGAAAAGTAGAACAAGCGCCCGCCTTCTAGTTCTACGATTTCCGCAACTAGGACTATAGGAAGCCTTGTAGGGCCAGGTCCAAACAAAATGATCTCAAATTAAACCAGGAGATAAGGTAACGTGCAAGGTAGAGTCCGAGGAGAGCTTCTCGGCATAGCCTTCGGTGACGTTGATTCGCGGGGCAAATCACGTGAGCTGCAGGGCCAGCCTCTCGCCTAAATTTAGCCGACTCCCGATCGAACTCCCACAAAGCCGCTGCGCCAAAAACATATCGTGAACCTCAACTCAACACTACGCCCGGCCCATCTCACCTTACCGACGAATCCACGACCATTTTTCAAAATGTCTACCGCAGAGCTCGCCACCTCGTACGCCGCCCTCATCCTCGCCGATGACGGCGTGGACATCACTGTAGGAGACATGGAATATCTGTAGATGCGAAATGCTAAATTTACCAGGCGGACAAACTCCAATCCCTCATCAAGGCTGCAAAGATCGAAGAAGTCGAGCCAATATGGACAACTCTGTTCGCCAAGGTGCGCTTCTAAACATTACAATTATGTGACCAGGATTGGTATCTGATATGAGAACAGGCACTTGAGGGCAAGGACGTAAAGGACCTACTGTTGAATGTTGGCTCAGGTGGAGGTGCCGCAGCTGCCCCCGCAGCTGCCGGTGCTGCCGGTGGTGCTGGAGATACCGCCGCGGAAGAGAAGGCCGAGGAGAAGGAAGAGGGTATGTCGGACCATTATCATATCAATTGGCAAGTACGGATACTGATAATATGCAACAGAGAAGGAAGAGTCAGACGAGGACATGGGTTTTGGCCTCTTCGACTAAGCTGCTTCTTTCAACATTTCTTTCCGCATTTTGCCTTTGTCGGGTTTTCATACAACGGATCAGCGGCCGATTCCAATGCATTTCCCCATCCTCGGTGTAGACCGGTCACTGGCTGTCTGTGACGCTGCTTTGGCATGTACCACTCATATTGGAGATACAATGGAGGCGTCATGAGGACATGTGAATGGTAGCAGGCTCTCTAATGAAACACTGCGAAAAGTACAGCTTTCCAGGTGTATCTGTGATATTTATGAATGAAATGTACAATGCGCCCAAGAATAACAGCATACTTGGTTCCGGAATCAATTTGTACTCAGAAACCGCTTCTCCCCAGAGGTCTCCGACTGAGGGGCATTATTTTCCCATTTAGGTAACACCGCCATCTCCAAAACCTTTCAAACCCAGTCAAGGCAATCTCCTCTGTAATACCACGAACTTAACTTTAGGTGGTTGGATAGAAGTCCGCAGTAATCGATGAGTATTTGTGGAGTTTCCCAATTTGTCAATCATGCTCTGACTCAGATGTGTTTGCCAACCAATTGAGAGGAAGGCGTGATGTTCCGAACGGTTATAAGAGTTTGGATGCTTGACTGTGCGAAATGAACACCTACTCATATGCTATGGCCGTGAGTTCGCGGGTAAGTGGAACAAGCCGATCTCGGAGGTCAATAGATCTCAATCTTCTTGATAAGTGGATCCTGCTCCATGAATTCTCAATCCATATACCATGAACGTAAGCACCGCCGACGAGACGGAAACGATTTTGTTCTCCAAGGCGGAGGATAAAAGGAGTTCGAGACCCGGCAAAGATGCAGATACGGTCTCCAGGTTAGGAGTATTCAGATGTAACACAGAGATACCACGTTGCGATATTATGATCGGAAGCTTGTAGAGAAATACCAGGTACTCATATAGTACATCAATATGATGACTCTTCGACTGGGCAGGCCGTTCTAATCTATCACTACCCTTGACTCTTTCTATGAACACTTGAAAAGAATCTTAATCTCACGCGTCTACCCTAGCCATCCTATACTTATTTTAATCCCTTATTAGTGTTCTCCAAATGGCATTTGAGGTTCGTTCTAAGCCGGTATAAACCCCATTGTTCGACCTAAGTTCGGTTTCAAGCTTCTCAATGAGAGATACAAGTAATCGACCGTTGTCAGCAACCTCTCTTGCAATGGAAACGACAGTTGCTACAGTATCCACCCAGATCGAGTGGAGAGAGAGGACACCAATAGCTGCGACGACCTCGAGAGTGGGAATATCCAGCTGTGTTGTTGAACCCGTCACATTATAGCGCGACTAGAGCGGTGGTACACTTGTATCCTCTGTGAATATCTAATCCTTAACCCAACTAGGTGATGCATGCCCTTGCGTAATATTATTCATACCAAAATTTTTGCAGAGGTCGCAGCCCGGAGTGCTTTAGCATAACATATTGCTTGCGTGAAATGTCTCTTTATGAGGCGGCGGAGTCAACCACGATATCTTTCCGTTGTAAATCTACCACCAGTCCTAAAACGACATATACTCGATTAAGGGGGTTCAATATCTGTAGCTTGGTCCTAACACATTTCTCCCTACCCAGTGCATATAGATATCTTCGTTTGCAGTCCCAAAGACGTGTACTTATTGATATAGCTGGTGCGGAGTTGCAGAGTGCATAAAGCGAACTCACCATATCATCTATTTGACACGGAAGACTTGTGATGTCCGTAATATAAAAGCTTCAGTGGAGTAGAGTAATTGCAGAGCAGGCCTCAGCCAAAGAGATCCACTTTGTTCATATACCAACTGGACTTTCTGCCAAGACTGGTTCTTAAATGACCCACAATCGTTTCCACCACGGTCGTTGAGAAGTTCCCAGATTGATTTAATATCATCCACTGATATAATATATGAGTCTTCGAAGAGGCTGAAGAGAAGCTTACTTATTTGCATCCGTGCATTGTCTGCCATGGTGATTGGATATACGTTGTACATATCAAATATGCCATTAGAGTTGGCAATCTTGGCAATATGGCTGATCTTGAGCATTGCGTGATTACTCTGATTGATACATAATGCATTCGACCCACATGATCTTGGGACCACCCTGAGACCATCTTTGCGAAGCTGTGAGAGCGCAGCCTCTAGATTGACGACCACTTACACGAGTTGGCCACCAACTATGATTGAGACTGTTTTATCTGGACCTCCCTAGGCGTAAGAGAGTGCTACGTATTGTGGATTGACATCCAATGAGGCGTAATGTAGTGTACAGTTTACAATAGGGTTGTCCTCAGAGTCGTCAATCGGCAAACGTCCCAAAAGCCGAATCTCATTCTTAGTCTCATCAAGCAATCGATATATGGCTATTGATGGTTGCAGTTGCTCGTTGTCTCCGTCTAACCCGGGTGCCTTCTTTGCTGAGTCTGAACATTGTCTTGTCCCATGGCTGCTAGGCTCGTCCTCGATTGGCTTGTGACGGATAGAGGTATAAAATCATTTCAGGAAAGTGCGGGGGCTCATCTTTGCGAAATAGAGAAAGCTACCGGAACTATACTGCTCTTGTAGTTGTCCTAGCTTAGTAGAGACATGTCATCGTTGGTCCTCGGTATATATGACAAAATGAGGAGAGGGAGTCGATACAGCAAGAAAGTGTATGGAAAGAGAGTAGAGGATATGAGAGAATGGCAAATGTCGATTTGAATATGTCCATCAGGCTGGGGTTCGATTTGAAGTCGTGGACAGCTGGGCTGTGTCCTCAAGCACAAACCATGCAGCTGAGCCTTATGCACATGCTAACTTATAACTCCTTTTTCGCCATATCCTGAACCTCTGATGTTTCATCGTGCGTGGAATATTGGGTATACCAATAATGGTGATATTAGGTATAAAAGAAAGAACCCGCCTTCCATTGGAAAATTCAGATTTTGGGTGCCGTTATCTACATGCCGAATAACCATATGTGCATGAAAGTCACTCATAACCGATCCATACCGTTCCAACACAACAAGCGGCTCAGTTGTTTAACCAATCCAAGAACTCCGGTGTAAAATAACTCACGACAATCGTTGCGCCGGCCCTCAGAATACCTTCAGTGGCCTCGAATGCCATGGTCTTCAGATCGAATACTCCCGCCTTCGATGCTGCGTGAATCATTGCATACTCGCCTGATACCTGATATGCGGCAACTGGTAGATCTTTGCCAATTTCCTTCGCATCACTGATGATGTCGAGATACTGGCTGGCTGGCTTGACCATAATGATGTCTGCTCCCTCATTGATATCACGTGTGATGGCTCGTCGCGCAAGACCTCGTCCACCAGGTGGCAATTGATAGCATCGTCGGTCACCGAATGAAGGGCATGATCCTGCAGCATCGCGGAATGGACCATAGAGACAGCCGGAGAATTTGGCGGAATAGGACATCAACACAACTTTGTGAGCAATACCAGCTTCAATGAGCTTGAGTTTGATTGCTCGGATACGTCCATCATTCATGTCTGATGGCGCAACACAATGTGCTCCTGCATCTGCGTATGCCATTGCGACATCGCTGATTCGATCCACGGACAGACTGTTGTTAAGACTTCCATCATCCCGCAGAATACCACAATGACCATGAGAAGTGTACTCGCAAAGACAGACGTCGGCAACGATAAAGAGGTTAGGGAAGGTTCGGCGAAGGAGCCGAATCGCCGTAATCACAGGTCCGTTTGGGTCGTCGGCAGCGGTCCCAAGCGCATCCTTTGCACCCGGCGCAATGGGCACACCGAATAGTATGACAGATCGCAAGCCCTTGGCCACGAGTGGAGTGAGGTACGGTACTACTTTGTTGAGGCCACGGCGGTGCTGGTTCGGGAGAGAAGGGATGAGGGTTTCTTCGTCAGGCTGGTCGGAAATGAAGAGGGGGTAGATGAGCATTGACTGTGATGAAAATTAGTTCGATGACCAAATGCAGATTCCCAAAACGGAGTATGGGGAGGATATGAACTAGAGAGAAGTGTGTCCGGACTTTTGTCAGTTGTCTCTCCGCTTGCCATGCCCTTGCCAGCGGATGGCTGTACCCTCCATGCAATTGACTGGAAATATCCCCC
The DNA here is from genome assembly GCA_010093925.1 of Zopfia rhizophila CBS 207.26. NCBI lineage: Eukaryota > Fungi > Ascomycota > Dothideomycetes > Zopfiaceae > Zopfia > Zopfia rhizophila. Next base: position 1,000,018 of record ML994638.1, read on the forward strand.
GATATGCTCACACTGGTAGCTGCTGTGCTGGCGTACGATCGTGCACGGGAGACCTGTGAGCGGAGGTCGTCGCGTTCCGAATTCCTGTAGGTGATGTCCGAAACGAGAGAAGAGAAGGACATGGTGGCAGTATTGTCGGATTCGATCGTTGAGTCGGGGGAAGTTCGAAGGTGAGCCAGAGGAATGATGGGGGAGCTCGAATTGTAGGAAGACAGCTGCGCCTCAGGCAATATCTTTAAAAGCTGGAGGAGGAGTATTGACGTTGTGGCGGGTGAGATGTTGGACGGCGGGATCGTCAACCGAGGATTTCAAAAGTGTTTCGGTCTCGAAGCTTCTTTCTTTAGTGGCTCAATTGGGACAGGGGGAACGGATGTTCAAAGACTGGAAAGAGCCTACTCGGGCTAATTGAGTACAGAGTGACTCAAAGAAAAAAACAGTTATATGGGCTTACACAAGCTGAGAAAGTTTTTATATTCATACGGAGTGGCTGGAAAAGCTTCCAGCCAATCAAACGGTACGCTTACCTACAACCAAAAACAGCCTAGCATCTTCATGAAGCCGTGTTGGTCAATATCATCCCTACATCGCCAAAACATGTCATTCATCGTCGCTTCATATTCTGCAGCCTAAGGACTCGTAGCACTCAGGAATAACCGTAGAGGCCATGATGGGATGCCATGATCCCGCCAACATTAGGGAACTTCTGATAGTATGAACGGCGGTCTCTTCGTCTATTCACCTGACGAGACCAATCAATTTCCAAGCGTTAGAAATGCTTGCGCTTCTAGTTTGTGGCTTGTATGTTCGCTATTCTGCCAAATCAGCTCTCCATATTTGGTACCGCCTCCGTCCAACGTCTGCTTCTCAAAGCTTCCCGTCTTCCGTCATGAGAAGCCTTCGAACAACTTTCTTTCCATCGCACACACTGAAAGATTCTGAACGTAACAATGTGTATATTCGTTGAAATATCCTTATCTATTCTTATCTATTACGGAAAACTTCAGTAATAACTAGAGTTCATGAGGTGGATGCGGACGACGTAAGGAACTGTGAATGCAGGAATATTTTCCTACTCTCCCTTCATGCCGTCAACTTTCGCTCTCACTCTTTCACGCCCAAATTCACTGCAACCTCGTGGGCCGCACAAAATTTTCCAGACAGCCACCTAAAAGGGTCAAAACTTACTTTCCTCTTCTTCCTCTTCGCCCACACCTTCAACTCACATCCCGCAAGCTGTCGTCACAATGTTGTCGCTTTCAAGCAAGATCTTTAAGACTAAAAGTTATCAGGACCTCCGACATCCCCAGAATCCAGACCCCTACAGCAACCGCAAGCATGCGTTCACCACGACGGCCCTCACGGGCCTCCGCGAAGACTCAACTGAAACAGTCGGAGGAACGCCGGACGCCAACGTCACCGCCCTCCCCAAGCAACTTAAACGCAAACTCTCCTACTTCATCCGATCCGTCAGCCAGCCGACGAAGAACCAGCCAGTGGCCAACCCGGACACCAAGCGGTCTGTCAGCCAGCCGAATCCATCCACACTCGATCAAGACAACACCAAATCAACTCCATCCGCAGCCTCGAATTTCTCGTTCCCAAATTGGACTGTAAAACTCAAGTCTCCGTTCCAAGGTCTGAAATTCGGTGAGGAGAGGAAGAAGAAGGCTGAGGTGCGCAAACTTGTGATTGGCGCGCCGACGGACTTCCAACATGTTGGAACCGGAGGACCTGTCAAGAGGGGACCGGATGGCAAGGCAGTGGAGGATACAAGGGAGGAGAGAGAGGAGATGGAGTCGAATGAGAGTGATTGGGAGACTGTGAATGAACGGCAAGTGGTCTAAAGTAGAAGGGCAATAGGATCGTGAATTAGAGGTGAAAACAGGCGGGTTCTAGGTGGACTCTGGAGTTGTACTGAGAATCAGAGTCTGGGAAATTGGGATTGTACTATATGAACATAATGACGCCTGAAGGCCTTCGGCGGGATTTGGGAAGGCGTTTTGACATGGGAAACTGGAATGAGGGCTTTTACGGTGGACCTGGATTATTGTCAGCTATTCTTCTGAGTGCTGGCTGATTTGCTCTATTCTCCAATGAGCAAGTACTTTTGCACTGAAAATGCAATCTTGAAAACCTTCAACTAAATTTCGATATGGTGGTGTAAGGATATGTTGCCAAATGCCGTATGAGTTGAAGATCATCAGCTACCCATTTCACCACCCTATTCTAGAGACGTATACTCCCATGAAGCCATCTGGCTGGGCCATACAGGTTCTACGCAATCTCAATGGCCCCGTTCTACTTTCCCTTATTGGGCTTGGTCAAAGCGCCCACATGTCTATTTAAGCACGTCCCCCTACTCTATCTCAACCTCCCTAGAGCCCCTGGCATCCCTAACTATTATTGGATCAAATGAAGGGAAACCATTCATTGATAATCCAATCCGTACCATTTTACATAAACATTCTACTCCATACTCCTTCCGGGGATATCATCCGTGCGTTGTGCCATACGCTATGCCCAACCTTGCCATGCCAGAAACAAGTGAAATGAAAAGAGAAAAAACCAAAGCAGGAGAAGAAGAAGAAGAACTATTGTACAAACGAGCGCGCAAATAAACCAAAGTCAAAGGGAATTTTCTGGGCCCGTCATAAGTTCTTACAAAAAAGAGAAGTGAATAAGGAAGATATACAAGAAAGGTAAATGGAGATCCAGTCCAAGCCTTCAAGAGGAATGCGAGAGATATAACTCACGCGGCCCTTCCCAAGACTTGGATATCATCTTCACTACTCTCCCTCGCACTCTCCACTTGTATGGTACGCTCGACCCGGATGTCATTTTCGCCGCTCGGACTCGACAGTCCCTTCCCGCTCTCCCTTTCCTCCCTCCACTTCTTATCATTATCCTCGCCACGAGAGATGTTGACCATGTGGACATCCCTACCCTGGGGAGCGTTGCCCTCCTCGGCAAAGACCAACCCATGATCCATACTATCTGAACTGTCCAATTGTCTTGGGCTTGCAGGCCCTTTGAACCACCGTGCAAAGCCTCGACTCGCTCGGCTTCCACCACTCCCCACCGTCAATGCAGGCGACGGGAGCGGCGTACTCGAAGGTGTCGGCTTGAGCTTATCGCTCTTCCTAGTCCCACTTTCGAGGTCGTTGGTGCCGAAGGGAGCGGAGGCGCGCGAGCGGGAACGAGAATAGGAGGGCGTGACCTTGGACATGACTTTGTGGTAGGAGGACATGAGACGAGGGAAGACAAGGAGCGCGATGACTTTGATGCTTGGTGCGCAGGCGACCACGATGGCTAGGTGATTTTCAAGGACTGACCATATCATTGCATTCGCAAAGCGCCCTATCGTAGTGTTAGCAAATAGTTGGATTATGTCAGAACGGCTGAGGCGGAAGCCTGCGGAAGAGGCATATGTGGGGAGCCGGGTTGCTTACAGGGAAAGTCGGGTTTAGTGGCGAATAGGTGTACTGATTGCACTCGGGCAGCGCTCGCTGCGAGGACACTGCATGTGTGAGTTTGTTTGATTTGGAAGGGTGTCACGGCGTCTCGTTACAAACTTACATTCCTCCTAAGGCAAACAGGCAGTTCAATCCTATCCGCTGTGGTCGCCGGAGTTGAAGATGCCAGGTAAACACTACGGGCATGACGTAAAGAACGATATCGGTAGCGAGCATGATTGATGCATTGCAGTAGAAGAAGATATTGAGATTGACGCAATAACCGGGCAATTTCGGAGTGTACACCTTCCTAAACGGCATGCATTGAAAGAGATTGACGAGAATGCTGCTCAGACCGAAACCAAAGGCGACGAAGTGCATGAAGTAGATGCTGCCTTGGTACTTCTTCTCACGAACGATTTCGGAGTAGAAAACCAGGAGGGCATGCTTGACAAACCAATTACATGCGAAGTAGAACACTGCCTTGGAGTTAATGACTCGTTATGTAGGAGCAAATTTTGGGCTCCTACCATTCGAGATTATAACGAGCTATGGGCACTAAAAGTCAGTGAGGAATTTCAAATGAACAAATAATGTCCATACCTTGATCAATTTCGGTATCTGAGTGTCTGAGACCTCGTATGCATGCTGTCCAAGCCCAAAAGAGGTTCCTGACGGGATTAGAAGAGTTTTATAAGGACCACAGCGCTCATACCAATCATAAGGCATATTGAGAAAATAAAAGCACATATCTACATCTTTATGAGTAATAGGCCTGGGCACATAGAATGAACGAAGCTTACAGCTGCTAATGATATCAAAACTGCTTCGGCGTTAGTATCCCATTACTTTTAGCGGAGCAAAATACTTACCGTCATGATGATTCCAAGTGCCAATTACTACAATTCGTCGACCAACCCGAGAGCAGATGGCAGCAAATGTGAGGGCCATGAGCGCCACGTTTAGGCCGATTAGGATAGGGCGTTGATCGGACATCGTGGCTCCCTATCACCCGAGACTTTCACGTGAAGACTAGTTGAGAGGCGTGATTTGAAGTTTGCTCTTGATCCTAAAAGGGAGTGTGAAGAGTTGTTAGGCTCCACAATAAGGAATAAGAAATACTACTATGGGGGAATTTCGAGATCTGATAGACTGATATCAACAAGAGGATTTAAGACATGTTAGATGACTTTGAACTTAAACGTTGCGGTGTCCAGAGCTGAGAAACAGATAATCGCAAGTAAGCATGCAGGCTAGGCCATGGATATCATTCAACCGCGGTGCATGTTCGCAGCTTACGGTGACACAACCGAATAACCCACCAAATTGGGCCGCATCCACAAAGCGCCGTTGAAACATCTGCAAGTTGTGAGCCAATTATTAGCGCCACGAAACATGCGGGGGCCTGTCATCCAATCGCCCAGCCATGACTCTGCTTAAGGCATATCTCAACGCAACGGTAATCGCACGAGTGAGATTTGCGTCACACAATGTGGAGAGCCGGGAAGTACGTGACAAAGTAAGGGCTTTAGCGAAAGAATGCTCAGTTTATTGGAAGAAATAACCGTGTAACAAGAGAAAATGAGATAGAGAGTGAGGTGAAGGCCATTAGATTATGATACTATTGGACATATGTATTGTGACGACGTCGAAAGCCACAAGACGTAAGAATGGGCGCATAGAGGGAACCGTCGAACCGTCCCGTCCCGGCACCTTCTAGAGCTGTAAATAATGCTTAGGCTGACATCATCATCATTTCTAGGAAGCAAAGGCGTCAGAGTGCGAATATCATGTTCCTGGTGAGTGCCCAATTCGATAGGGCAGATGGTGGTGGTGAGTTGTCTTATCAGTCGCTTAGCGCGTCAAGCCCTACGCATTTAGCCGACGAATCGAGAGCTTCGAGGGGATTTTATCCCTGCTAGATGGTGCCGTTTTGGGCCGTCAGCCCACGCTGTTGTACGAAATTCCGCCTTGGAGGAGACGATGCATGCGGGCGGAATCCTGTATAGCTATATTAAACATCATCGATCCCAATATAATCAAAGGGTTTTTCTTTCGGCTTCTCACGCTCGACGATCCCCTCAGGAACCTGACGCTACGAAGGAATCCTGCATATGCGGCTTGGGAGATGAGAGGGCGAAAGATTGGCTTTTGATGGTTCCACGAAATATGAGTAAACTCGCGCCATTTTTCAGGCGGTAGATTCTGTGATATTTCTATTAAAATCGTCAATTAGTGTGGCGTGATACTAATCGATTGGTTATGAAGGGACTCTCTCTGAATTAGCGGTCATAGCCAATGGTTGTTTTGCATTGATATTTGCTGGATAGTGCGTTCAAGTGGTCAGTTCTAACTTTCCAATGGTGCTTGGGATATTCGCTAACCCCAGATAATAGCTGCAAAGCACGTGGGGCGCAATCCTCTCTCTGCATACCCTCAATGACTCTATGAGCACTTTGACAGTCGTGATACGTTAAATATGAGCCCGCAGGAAAGGGTTGGTGATTCAGCCTCGTCAGTCACTTGGAGTGAGAGCTACCGTGCTAACATTGTTGCTGATCTGCATCAAGATTGAGTAGACAATATTGGAACTTTCATTTCTCGAACACGCTGACCTCTCGCGGAGGGCCCGGTCTTGCTCATTGGAAGATTGTCTTTAGGAATATGATCTCTAAATTTCCAATTGCTTTAGTTCTAGAGCGTCTTCTGAAGTAATCCGACTGCGAATTTTCTTAAAGGGTTGGTGATCGGCATAGATGATCCAGGGGACGGACGGTGAGAAGGCTGTATTTTTGTGCGGGGCGTTGAGTCTCCTATTCGTAAAGTCAGCAAGCATATGTTCCCTTTCTCGCATTAACATTCTCACATGTTTACGCGATCAGGATCCTAGTACGTGGTCAAGGGGACGAGTTGTGCCATAAGTCTGCCAGTCTGCGGTAAAGACTCGGCTATGCTGATCCGGGAGTAGTGCAGAGAAGGGTCACGTTTTAGGAACCTAAGTGCGGCACAAAGAGGCATAGCAACCAATATAATCGGACCGCAAGAAGGATCGTGATTTCACATCATTTTCATTTTCGAACATCCAGAACCCTGTCTGCAGCTAGCCATGGCCGACGCATCCTCAACCCCACCGTTTGGTCGGGCCCGGGAATTATTGTGAACTTGGTAAGAATCCCGGAAACGTCCAAGATAACCCGGGGAACGTTGGAGAAGTGGTTTGACGATGTTTACGTCCCTGATTTGGTTGCAACTGGCGTCGTGACGTCGGCCTGGCGATTCAAGGCTGCAAACCCAGACGACGCGAAACAGAGTATGGCCATTTATAAGGTCCTTGATCTAGCTCCGGTGCAGACAGGAAAGCTCCAAACCGTCAAGAAAACAAGTGAGACTTTCCCGACGGACAGCCATGTTGATGAATTTGTCGAGTCCGACTCGAGAATGTTCTCCTTGGTGCAGCTCTTTCAGAGAGAAAGACAGCCGGAAGGTCGGTTCTCTCTCCTTGTACCTCTTCCGAGTGTATGGTCTGAGCTAGGGTTAATGGTAGAAGTCACGGGTTTCTGACGTCCTGTAGATTCCGCTACAACAATCATAATGGCAGCTATGGAACCGGCAGCCGGTGGCGAGGCAGACTTGAATGCCTGGTACCGCGAGGAACATAACCAGCAGATGTCTGAGCAGCCAGGATGGAAGCGCACGACACGATTCAAGCTTCTCTTCCAGCATAAAACCGATGGAAAGCCAAACGATGCGCCGTCCATGTTCGCAATACACGAGTTTGGAGATGGCCACAAAATCGGAAAGGACGTAGTTCCGTTGAAGCCCATGACAGAATGGACGAAGAAGTGCATTTCCGAAGCAAAGGCCATTGATGTCGATTGCAGTGCAAATGGCTAATATGCGAAGAGTGATGATGGAATCGGAAGGAGAAATGATAGAGCAAACAAAAGCTCGGCGCGGAATCACGTGCAGTGTCCTTTGTGGTTTAGCCGCCTCCATCTTCTTCCAAATCGTGACGATTACGTCGTTGTTACGAACCAAACGCTTCATAACATAATAGAGCCTGCTGCAGGCGAAAGAAGCTGCTATATACCAAGCACCTGATCAATTGCTCACTTGTCTTTCAGTCAAGCAACTAACTGCCAGCCACAGCAACATGTCTTCTGAATCATTGGCCGCATTCAGAAATAACAGAAGCAATGAGCTTCGGCGTCTGGCGGAGGAACACTTGCAGCACGAGTAAGTCCGCCAACCCCCTCCACTCCCATCGCAAATTGGTGCTGATTTTCATAGCTTGAACCAGTCCGACCGCGAGACGCTTAGGAGCGCTGCGAGGAAGGTGTCTACACATGCCACCCTCGGGTCTCTACTGGGCCTAGGTTTCGGTGTCTATTGCGCATACCGACTGCGTTCCATGCGTCTTGCATACTTCAAGGCATTCAGAGCCATGGAAAAGCCCGTAGAAGTGAAGTTCGCTGACGGAAGAACCGGTATGTGCACCGCCTTCTGTAACCTTCTACAGCCCCAGTGTACGACATACTAACTTTGTTGTACCACTGTAGCACCAGTTCCGGACATTACACCACATATTCAGCCATCGAAATGGGGAGACTTCGCCGCATACTTCTTCTTTTCGATCGGCGGACTCTTCCTCGGCGGTGAGACCGGCTTCCTCACAGGCACTGCGTCGGCGGCTAGGACGATCGGCCGCGATCAAGAGTCGAGAGAGAGAATCGAAAAGGCTTTCCGTAACTACAGAATCGAATGTGCTGAAGAAGGAGGTGCAGCAGCTGGAGGGTCGGAGCAAGTTCCCGAACATCTTTGGTTAGACAGGAGATGGCTATGTGAGTGAATTTGGATCGCCGGTTGGGGACAAAAAAAATAAAAAGCTGAATGTATGTTTAGAGGACAGGGGCAATTCAATGCAGGATAGCTCTCCAATAGTCAGTTGGCAATGCCAGAATATTTCTGCCAATATCACGCCCTCGGCGAAGAGTTATGAGTTTCTTGACATTACGTGGCTGCACAAGCAAAAAGCCAATTCACTGCTTGGCCAACACGTGGTTCTCGACGATCGTTGGCTGGATGGCTGTGGCTGCAAAGCTTGACCCCTGAAAGGTGGGGCTGATTGACGTCAATCATAACCCTAAGGGATATGTGAGATGGGCCGTCATCAAGGCCCTGGCGCCTCAACGCCCACAGCCATCTCTCCCATCTTTTGCATTTTTCTTTCGCTGTCACAGCGCATCAGTAGATGACTTTTATTCTGTGGTGTTGCTCTTCTTAACTATTGCTTGGATTCACTTAACTCCGTGCGGATCCGTGGCTGAGCACGACATTCGTCATCCCATAAATTCTCCCGTAAACAAAAATTCTCCGATACCCAAGAACGCCTAGAAGCTTTCCCTCCATCTTTCATATCTCACTCGTCTTGGAGGTTTGAGACTATTGATAACATAAGTCGAAGAGAAAAGTCGTTTGCCTAACCAGTACGAAACCTCGCCCAATTTTAATACGACACCGAAAACTTACAACTGGGAAATAGCATTAAGCACGACTGCAATTCCACGCCATGCTATTCCATCTCGTATGGCTGGGAGCCCTTGCCGCAGCCCAGTCCTCCCAGCCCATCTTAACACTATCCGGCTCAAATAGGAGACTTACCGGTGCCGATGCCACGCCCACTTTATCGCTATCCGATTTCGAAGCCAGTACTTTTGGCACAGGTACAATGTCTGACCTGTCCGCCAGGACAGGAACCGTCAATGCAACAGCCTCAGGTACAACGTCGGAGAATCCCCTCACACTGCTGGTAGGAGGAACGCGGACAACGGCTGTGAGCGGGAACGTGACAGCTTCAACCACAACCACCACTGCTCGACCCTCTAACACCCAACCCTGCAACAATTATCCCGAATTCTGCACACGGAGGTATTCCAACATAACGGAAGTGTGCGCGCATAACTCACCCTTCGCAAGAAAAAACAATGCAGGAAGTAATCAGCAGTATGGTGTGACCCAGCAACTGAACGATGGTATCCGCATGCTGCAAGGCCAAACTCACTTAGTCAACGGTACCCTTTACTACTGCCACACCTCGTGTGAACTCCTAAATGTCGGAACCGTTGAGGGCTATCTCACTGAAGTCACGGAATGGGTCCGCAGTCACCCCTTTGATGTCATCACTATAATCTTCGGCAATTTCGACTATGAACAAAAGGATGCGAATGGAAACCCTCTCGTAACATCGAAGAACTTCCTTGAACCGATAGAAAATTCCGGATTGAAGCAGTTCATATACCAGCCCCCCAAAACTGCTATGACGCTGGAAGACTGGCCCACCCTCGGCGAGCTTATCGTGAAAGGGAAGCGCGTCATCACGTTCATTGACTACAACTACGATACCAATGCGGTCCCTTACATGCTGTGGGAATTCTACAACATGTGGGAAACACCATACTCCCCCACCGACGTCAACTTCCCTTGCACTGTAGGACGGCCTGAAGGGCTTAGCCAGAACAAGAGCAGGAGCATGCTGTATATGGCGAACCACAATCTGAATGTGGAAGTCAGTATTGCAGGAACGAGCTTGCTGATCCCGAATACAGTTGATTTGAATGTGACGAATGGGTTGAACGGGACGGGAAGTTTGGGGTTGATGGCTGAGAGGTGTACTGGTGAGTCTTATACATTTTCCATAAGAAATATTTTACTAACTTGTGAACAGCTGATTGGGGTCGTCCGCCAAACTTCCTGCTCGTGGACTACTACAACGCGGGACCTTTCAATGGTTCCGTGTTTGAAGTAGCGGCTCGTGCGAATAACGTCACGTATAACCGAGAGTGCTGTGGTGCGGAATCTGTGGCTACCGTCCTCGTAAGGCCGTTGGGTGTGTGGCTTGGGATGGTCGTTGCGGTCGTAGTAGGCTTGATGCTCTAGCCGTAGACGAGGAATTGAGATGAGTTGTACATGTTGAGTAATAGACCTAATGGGGACTATTCGACAGTAATCTTTCTTTGCATAGCGGGTTCTGGGTTTTGGAATCGGGTTTGCATCTCCTTTAATTACGTTCTTTGGGATAAACGGTCTCATAACGTTGTTCGGGAACGGCTAGATACAAGCATTGGTCGGACAAAGGGTTACTGTGGTTCAGGAACATCAAATTGTGGATATACGCACAGATTTGACTGCATAGCATCATCAGATTCTAGATGTTAGTAATGTCTTCGTCAAGGGAAGGATCCAGAAATCAAATTACATACAGAGCCCTAGACGAAATTTAAATAGGCCGTAAATTTTCGCATCCTACTGAAATAATATGGTATTGGAGCTCGCTCTGTCACTGGAGATTTTGCTGAGGATTTATTTTGACCGCTCGTGAAAGTCCCAGCCTGTGCCACAGAACAAGCAGGACACTACAAAGGACGGCACCTCCAGCAACCTTCTTGAACATCCACACGCGGGCCTTTTGCGGCTAAAGCAGTGTCTGTAGAGCCATTTTAGAATGCCTGGAAATAGGGATTCTGAATTCAGTAGGATGTGTGAGGTGGACGGTGAGGTGATGATCTAGATGTCTCTTTAGGTTCTCCTACTTGCTGTTCACTGTTTCTGTCCTATCCCCTGTCGTCGGCGAGTAAGCTCCTGTAGAGAGAAGAAAATGTCTTACCTCAGCATGATCCCTACACCCGATGCAAGGGTCATAATCCAAGTCTGGGAAAACGATACTCCGTGATTCTCCAATCCAAGGAGATTTCACTATGCCCCCGAAGTGCGTAGCCGACTCAATAATTCCATCAATAGTAACTTCATAAGTTTGAATATAGGCCTCTCGCAAACTTGGATATTGTTGTTTCATATGTAGCAGCTCTTTGGACTCTCTCGGGTTGATTCGATTTTCGCAGTTATCCAGTTCTAGACTCTTCAGTGTGGGTGGCAAATCCTTGTGTCTCTTAAGCCGGGGGAATTCCGGAAATATGCGCTTGATGGAATGAAACATGCGAGGTGATTGCCAAAGAAGCCATAACTCGTTATTACTATCCCCTCCGACCTCTTCATTAAACACGGTGTCGTTGAAATCGGCATTCATATACTCAAGCGAATCTTTGTGACGTTCTACGAGGTCTTCTTCAAGGAGTTCGCCGTTAGGAAGTTCGATTCCCTCGACCCATATTTGAATACTTTCAGACAGGATATGGCGTTCAAAAGGACTTTGATGCACTTGAAATCCACCTAGCTATGATTCGAAGTCGAGATGGGTAATATTGAAAACCTATTTCGCTCGTAGAAGCAGAGGGCGTCCAAACATGTTTTTTAAGGATGCTCCGCAATTTATCGCCATGAAAACTTGCAATTTCGGTGAGGTTAGAAACGACAAGTAGTAAGGTTGAAAAGCTGCCCTAGTATCGCCATCATCGTCGTCAGCGCCAGGATCGTCGAAATATAACTCTAGCTCCTTCAAAGCTGTCAAAACTGGTTGCTGTACGGAGTTTGGCGCCTAGCTTGGGCTACCTAAATTAACTACCCGTAGGAGCTAATCCGCAATTTCTTCCGGAAACTGAAGAGACAGTGATTCGAGATTTGGCGTTTTAGTGATCAGGAGTGTGACATAGCCGTACAGCTCGATGTTTTGCATGTCTTTTCTTCACCGACCTCGTGGGTAGGTCGATGGCTTCGCACCGAATGATAGCTTGAGGCCTTCTCAGGATAGGTAAGAAATGTTCTCAGACGGAGAGATCTCGCTTGCGGTTTCAAAATGGAGCGATTTAACGTTGGAAGCCAGATCCGGACGTTGAACGACGGACCGGGCAAACAAGGCTAAGGGCATCAGATCAGCGGGGGTCGACATCTTAAAGTTGCAAAAAAGAAAAAAGAAATAAATAAATAAATATTGTTGTGTTCGCAAAGTTCGATAAAGGCTTGAAAGTCATTGTTGGTCATTGGTAACATGGGACAATTCGGTTGGCAACTAGACAAGTTTGGTCATGGTTGAAACAACTTAGGGCGAGGAAGGTGGGAGAACTCTATCTGTTGAAAAGAATTCAGAGATGTGCCCTGTGCAGGTACCCCTGATGTGTAGTCTATGCCAAAACGAGCAAGCGCGCCGCTTTAAAAAAGCCTCACATCAAAAAGTACGACTCTGACAGACCCCCCCCCCCCCCCCCCCGGATATCTAGTACATAGCATGATGATGCTAACAGGACTGTTCGCAGCGCTACATTTGGATGACTGGTAGGGATTCTTTTGCTCTAACAAGGGAGGGTAGACAAACCTTAAGGCTGACGCGCAGTTCTGCGCTTCTTCTGTCCATCAACATTAGAGTCTGTCATCACCTGACGCACGGGCTCACCTGACGAACACCAAAAATCGCACAACACCCGATTTTTCAACATAATTCGACCTCCACCAATATGAACCCCCTTGAGGCCGCGCTGGCCTCATTGGAATCGCTGAAACCTGGAGAAACTCCTAATTATACTCGTACTGCAAAAGAGTTTGGCTGCAATCGCTCAACGCTGTCTAAAAGACATCGCGGTGTGCAGGGTCCACGGACTGTGCAATATGAAAATCAGCGAGTTTTAGATGAGCAACAATCGCGAACTCTTATTGATTACATCAATAAGCTTACTGAGAGAGGCCTGCCACCTTCGAATGAAATGTTACGCAATTTTGCCAAAGAAATCCGTGGTGGAGATCGACGTCCTGGCAGAGAGTGGCTGAAACGCTGGCGAACTCGCTATTTAAAAGAGATTCTTTACACTTACGGCGATCCAATTGATAAAGCTCGTAAATCAGCCGACTCAGTGTTCAAATACGCCCTGTATTTTGAACTAATGGGTAGGAAAATAAAAGAGTACGACATTGATCCAGACATGATGTGGAATATAGATGAGAAGGGCTTTCTCCTTGGTATCATGCATAGTCGCAAGAGATATTTTTCCCGGCGTAAATATGAGGAAACTAGGCTAAAACAGCAACTTCAAGATGGAAATCGCGAGTGGATTACCTTAATTGGCTGTATATGCGCTAACGGCTTAGTGCTGTCGCCAAGCCTTATCTATTAAGCTGTTTCTGGTAATATTTAAGACACCTGGCTATCCCATGCACTGCCAGAATGGCCGTCGCTGTCTGTGCGCTCGCCAAGAGCAAATGCGGCCAATTAGAAGGCAAGGATCCTGTATTAGTAAGTGACCACGGAAAATCAAAACTCAAGATTTTAGATAGCTGATAGTCAACTCTACAAGTGTATTTATCAACACCATACTTAAATTAAGAGCCTACACATTTCAAATTTAATTCTACAGTGCTCTAGCCTATAAATCTTGCTAATTCAACCTGTTTTAAGTGCTCATTCCAGCATTCTCCTAATTTACAGAGTGGTATTTGACATAACTCACACCCAAACTTCGTCTCTGGCGTACGCCGACGTACATTAGGATCTAGCTCACTAAGAGGCTCTCTCTTTCGGCCAATAGCAGCGCACGCTGAGCAGGTCCTAACTTTATTACTGATCTTAGTTAGCTTAGGTCCGTGTTCTTCCATTTTGATGTGATTACCTCTCATAGAGGGTGTACGGAAGCTCCTGTTAGCTGGCCTTGCAGAAGCATTAAATAGGCCATTAACCAGGCTTTGAAGGAACTTCTTATGACCCCCTCTTTTTGTATTAGGCTTACTAAAGAAGCTTGAAAGCCTATAGCAATTGGAGAGAACCAGATCAAAAAGAAAGAACCAAAGAGGCTTCCAGGTCTTCCTTTTGGCCCGAAGAGTCGAATAATAAGAGGTACTTTGATCAAAACGATCGACGCCGTTCATGAAGTGATTATATAAATCAATAAATACCGGAATAGAAAGAACTTTTACTGCTAAGTCTCCAAAAACTAGTCTTGTACACTTAGCGTTGGTAGAGGTTTTGGCAGGTCTCTTCCTCTCTCTCTCAACTGTTTCCTCAGGCCGAGCGACAGTACTAGCAAATAAGACGACCTGGGCGTCTTTCCAGGCGAACTGAAGAACCGTTTTGTTATCTGACACGTCGTAATACAGCTCCCCCCACTGTAGGTCGTTGGTGTGGTATAATTTGACATTCATCAGCTTTTGAGAGAAGCGCTCTCTTGATTCGTTGGCTACATCCTCCCAATCTTCATCCTCCCAATCCTCCTTATCACCTCCTTCTCATCCACCTCCTTCTCATCCACCTCCTTCTCATCCACCTCCTTAGGTGTCGAATATGGGAGTAGAGGAGGAGGTGTCTTTTGGCTCAAATCCTGGTTAAGGCTATAGCTGAGAACTTGGCTGGGAAACTGGGCATTTTGGCTGGAAATCTGGCGATTTTCCCATAAGATTTCGACGTTCTCCAGAGCCTGTTTAGCCTTCTAAGAGAGAGTTGATTTCCTGCTCGTGCGCCTGAGATTTTGGCTGAGATTTTGGCTGAGATTTTGGCTGAGATTTTGGCTATGATTTTGGCTATTTTGGGTGACGTTTTCAAGCGTTCCTATGGGCTTGTAACCTTCGTTTTCTATCTCCTTTTGCTTAGCTAATGTCTTGGTCCTCTTCTTAGGACTTTGGCCAAGAAATTGGACGTTTTTAGTAGTATTTTTCCTCTTTTCCCCATGCTTCACAAAGGGCTTGTTTTGAGTAAGATTTTGACTCGAATTTTGGCTGAAATCCTGGCTATTTTCCTGGGTCTCCTGGCTGAGGTCCTGGCTAAGAATCTGGCCATTTTGGATAGCGTTTTTAGACCCTCTTCTACGTTTCCTACTACCCTTTTTCTTGTCTAGATCCTGCTTACGCTTCGTACGAGTTGTACGGATAGTCCCTGCACCTCCTATCCCTTCCTTCCGTAGGCGTTCTAGTAGCTTAATTGAGGTAAAGAGGTTGTTAATCCAAACGATATGGCGATTACCACCTAAAGAAGATCCTTCTTCCTGCCTCCTTAATAAAAGATCTAAAACTACTGCCTCTGTAGGAGTAAATCCTTCTTTCTTAGTCTAGTAAGAATCTAGCTTATACGGTCTATTGGGTCCTTTAGCATGAAATAGCCAATCAAGTATATAGCCCTCGTTTGCTAAAATCCATATTTTAAAGCCTTCTGGTGTTGGCTTAGAAGGAATGTTAACTATTTCTTTAGCCCGGCTAGTAAATCTCTTTATAGACTCATCTACTGCCAAATGTGTTCTAGGGGGGTAGTATTTTCGGCTAGCCTTTCGGAAGTGCTCAGAAACTTGCCAAATCCTCTCAAATGGGCAGGTAAATGTTGGTGATTGGCTAGAGTCCTCGCAGTAGAGGTATTGGTCAATGGCTTGAAACCGATTCCTGGATATCCACTGATTAATTGGGTGTTGAGGTGCATATTTATCTCCTTTTTTCTAATAGTCTTCAATGGCTGGTTCTTTATGTAGACCCATATAAATAAGTACTCTAAAGTATGCATATATTTCTGGCCTAGATACATCTTTCCATGCATGTATTCGAGCATCTTTTTGATGTGGGATTGATTTAACCTTGGCTGCATTTCCATTAGTATAATAGACAAGTAAATCTATTAATTTATCTGTAAAGAAGAGCCTAAAGAGCTCAAATGCATCCTCATCGTTTGTTCCTTCGGGAAGATTTGGCTTTCCATGAGGGTAATCGTTGTCGATTGGTAGGGGGTTAAACTCAGGTGGGGATCGGTCATTTGGTAGCTCTGGGATTAGTGTATCCTTTGTTAGCTTAGGATATTCTGTTCCTACCACATAATCCTCATCATTCCCCTGCCTTTTAGAGTCTCTGGATGGCATATCTCTCGTGGGTGTTAACAGCAATTGAAGCTTGGTTGACTGTTTACATGCATATTGCTGATGTTTTGATTTTCCTTGCCAACTTACTAATACAGAATCCTTGCCTTCTGATTGGCCGCATTTGCTCTTGGCGAGCGCACAGACAGCGACGGCCATTCTGGCAGTGCATGGGATAGGACTTTAATCCTACTGAGCATAAGTGTAACTTCGCCTCCTCGCCAAGCAGCTAGATAAACGACAACCTAGGATATAAGTAGCTCGTTAATATATTTGACAAAGAGACAAAGGCTAAAGCTCAAAGGAAGTGGAGGTTATTAATACTCGACGGCCATAGCTCTCACGTAACAATAAAGTTCATTAACTATTACGATAAACATAAGATCCTTCTAGCGATTTTTCCACCCCATTCGATACATACCCTGCAGTCTCTTGACGTCGCTGTGTTTAGTCCTTTGGCGTCCACTTATAGTGACAAAATCGAGAAGTTTTTAATAGAGTGCTAAGGATTATGTAAACTTTTAAAACGAGACTTCTTCCGCATGTTTTGGGCTGCTTGGCGCAAGGCAGTTATAAAGAAAAATGTTAAAGCTGGGTGGGAAGCAGTTGGCTTAGTCCTATAGGACCCCAAGCACGTGCTCAAGCGATTTACTAAAGTTGACAACGATAGGCCTTCGTCTAGTAAGTCTTCAAAGTCTATTCTTAGTGCCGAAGACTAGAAACGCATTGAGAAACTTTTAAAGAAGACTGTTTCTAATTTTCACGACAAAAAGGCTCGGAAGCTTCATCAGACGATTAGTCGACTAACTACGGAGATTATTCTTCTCAAACTCTAAGTTAAAGGTCTAGAAAACGCTCTATTTATTGAGCAGAAGCGCCGCCAAAGGTCTAAACCAATAATCTTCAATATCCACCCCCCAGAGAACGGTGGTGCTCAGTTCTATAGCCCGAGCAAAGTCCAGCAGGCACGTGATCTTCAACGTGAGAAAGAAGAAGCAGATCGCATTGAGAAGGAGGAGAAAGAACAAGAAAAGCTTCGCAAAGAGAAGGAGAAAGCTGAGAAGCAACGGCTTCTTGAAGAGCGTAAGGTTACCCGAGCTATTGAACGCGAAGAGCGAGCTGCTGAGAACGAGCGGAAGCGCATTGAGAAACAAGAGGCAAAAATCGCTCGTGAGGCTAAGAAGCAGCTTCAAAACGACCTCAAACAGGCGAAGAAGGGTGGGAAGAAGGCTATTAAGCCTATTATAATTGAATCTGATGAAGAATATAAGGGTGCACATATAGATGAAGTGGTAGAGGCGACTCCTGCACACACTCGACGCGGACGGAAAATAGTTCTTCCCCAGCGATTTCGCAATTTATTTAAATAGCTTATGGGCTTCTCCGTAGTCAGTTGCTTGTTACTCTAAAAAATCTTATAATTTTATCAATTCTATGTGGCTCAAAAACTTCATTTTTACATGAGTGAAATGTGTGAAAATCGTGCGTCAGGTGAGCCCGTGCGTCAGGTGATGACAAACTCTAATAATCGCGTGAATCAGATGAACAGGGAACGTAGAGTTTTTCATTATCCATTGCCTCTGTATGACCTTGCCATCATATATTATTTTGAAAACCAACACAGTCAGACTGCTATCATTTCAAAAATATCATAATAGCAACGAGAAATATGCTTGACGGAGTGGTATGGTAGAATCATCCCTGCTTCAAAGATCTGCTGTTTGGATCTGGCGCGAATTATTTTTTTCATGCTCAATTATCCCGTAAGGCCTTTGGTCATTCAATGAGGGAAAATAATTCAGACCTGAAACAGGATATCATCCCATCTCAAACCGGTACCGATTCAATACTTCCCTTCAGAGCTCTGTACAATTAGTGAGGAATTGAGCATCCGCGATATAGAACTCAGAGTCAGCCCGCCTATTCAGCACGCCTATTCAGCATTAGCTTCAGAGGTGTCCTCGGCGTCATTGAGGTCAACCCCAATGCCAACGTCATTTTCAGATTCGTGGTCACCGTCGCCCTCTACCTCATTTACCAAGTCCCCCTGAACATCGTCATCGGAATCGTCCACAGTTGTGCAATCCGTGACACTTCGATCATAACCAAAGCCTGGAAAGTGAACAAAGCGTGTGTTCTCATCTTATCTTTGTCAACCACCATGCCTCTTGGCAAGTTCCAACAACCTCTTGAAATCTCCACCGCCCTCGATTACAACTTGCAGAATTGTCGGGCACCATTTCCCCTTCAGCACTCAGGGATCGTCAAGATATTCGGCTGTGAAGTCTACCCCTGTGCAATTACCAAGCCTTAGGCACTCCAGAGATGCCGGTAAGGCTTTCAGACTTTGAAGTCAATTAAATTCTATTGTGAGGTCTTTGAGCTTTCCAAAGTCCCAAAGAGAAGGGAAAATAAGATCGTCTGTGGTATCGACTTCTTCTTCAAGATCATAGTAAGTCCTGAAATCTGTGGATAGCTTTTCCAAAGAGCCTCTCTGGCATTGCAGCGGAGTGAATTGGTATGTTGGCCCAACATCAACACCCATGAAGTTAAAGTCTAATGGATCTGGAGTAGTGAAAGCGAGGAATATTAGGCAGCGGCACACCTTCAAAAGCCCGTCAAGGCACTTTGCTCTCATATAGCAGCATTCCAGCTGGAGTGCCGAGATATTCAAAACATTGGCAGGCAGTCGCAGGAGTTCACCAAACGCATTGCCGCGGGACGCAACAAAGACCTCAGCGCCAAGCTTCTGTAATGCTGGCAAGATGAAAGCGGGACAAAATCGCCAAGGTTAAATGGCTCATCTTCATAGAACTTGTGGACGCCGATGGTTTTCAAGCTCATTAGAAGAGGTTGCGGATCGCCGTTTGACGGATGGTGTGGCTTCTTTATGGGGAGTAAAAGCTGCCGTGGAGGCTCCCTGATAAGAGATAGACTAATCATCTCGACGTTTCGCGGACGAGAGAAAAGAAGCATGGCGAACCTATCAAAGTCGATCTTCTGAAGGCCTGCTTTCCATGCAGAATCATCTTTGCAGAATGCCGGAGACGCATCGCAAAGTAGCTTGAAATCCTCAGCTGTCGAGCCGATCGGATCTGGGCGGTAGTCGGCATTGAGATCCAAAATTTTAACTTTTTGGGCTAGGTCCGGGCGAAGAATAACAGTTCGTGTTGATGATCTTAGCGACTTCAACGGACTCTGATTGCCGCAAACATCAACGGACTCATAGAAGACTGGCTGATTACATCTCGCAGTAGCAAACAAGTTCGGTAGAGGCTAGCCAGAGTAGGCAGATTTGTGACACAATCTGCTAGAACAGATCAACAGGTTAGTCGAGCAGACTGGACATGGCTGCACTGAACAATACTCCTTGGGGCGATGACCGAGGGCCAGAAGAAGTCGTAGAAGAGAAAGAGAGGTCGTGATGACGATGTTAAAGCAGGAGGTGCACGGACTAGTAAAGCAACACTAAGCCATTATGCGATCTAGCGTAAGCGGCTGGACGCGATGAGTTCCGCCAGTGGTATCTTACAACAGAGATGAAATATCGGGGGCTGAGCTGGGATAGCGTTCGCAAGAGCTTCCTAGAGTTATGTTGTCGAATCTGTTAATGAGAGATGTGCGTACCTCGCGGGAAGCATGGCCAGGGAGAGAATGAATCGAAGCCAGACCCCTACATAGATAATTTGTATCAGACAAATCGAGCTAAATGTTCTCTAGAAATATTCTTCTCTAACCCCTCTCCGGAGGTCACATCCTTTTTTTCTTAGCGTCCGTTAAGGGAGAGTAATTTGTGCTGTTAGAAGCCTACCATGCCGCCATTCCTTAAAACAACCAGCGTGAGGACCGACTCCAGTTCACCCCAAGCTGTGTTTTAACTTAGCGTTGAAATTCTATGGTCCAGCTCTGATATTGTTTTCCAAACTCTAAATTGAAATTCGTCTATGATTCTAGAGATCGCATGCCACATATACGTTACTTCATCGGTCTTTGGAATACACCAGATGTTTTCACTCAGACCCTCAGGGTCCTCATCTGAAGCTCTATATCGCCCTCCTCGCTCACATCTCCGACTAGATTCGGTGACATAAGCCCCCGCTCTTCGTCCCTTGTTGCTCTCCCTCGGCCCTCTCCCTCTTTCTTGTCGTTCTCTTTTCGCATCGCTACGTATATCGCAGACCCTAGGATCAATGAGGAACCGATGATAGATAGAGCACCGGGCGTGGTACCCCACACTAACTTGTCAAATGTGAGGGCAAAGAGCATTTGCGTATAGACCATGTTCGTCGCCCGGGAAGACTTTTCATACTGCAAGCCGGCAGCGAGAAGGAATTGCTATAGCATGTTAGCAAATCCCAAATGTGCAACCCATGCTCAAATATCTACGTACCATGACAAACCCACATATACCGAGGAAAAGGAGGTAACACCATTCTTTCAGGTCAGCAGGAAGTAAGAATCCCACGCCAGGCAATGAAAGCATCATCACTATGCTGACTAAAGTGCACCAGACTGCGAAATAGTTTACTGAGATGAGGGGATGTGCTCGTTCCCCTATCCAACGGAGGGTTGTGTAGGCGCCTGCGGCCCCCAAAACACCAAGCATTGCTACCCCCACGGCTCCGGCACGCTGGCCTGGTGTAACAGAATCATAGTCATTAGCAATGTAATTGGATGAATCTGACGTAGCATTTGTTGGGGTGGGAGTGAAGTCGGAATTCCCACTGACTGGAGGCGCAGAATCTCTAGAGCTCACCATCGAGGGAAACAGAGATGTTGGCCGAGCGATGAGGACGACCCCAAACAATGATACGTAGGCTGCTATTTGTTCCATTCGAGTGAAAGGTTCGTTGATGAGGTACGAGCAGGCCCAGCATGCGAGAGATGGGGCGAGGAAAGTGATTACGGTGGCATCAGCAAGAGGGAGATAGAGTAAGGAATCTGTAGTGTGTTGGTCAGTACAATTAGGACAACATGAGAAGTAATGACTGTCTGCAAAAAGAAGAATTGTAACATACAATACATCCCAAATACCCCGAAAAAGCCACTCAACCCTCGGGCCACCAAGAGAGGCCTGACTTCTCTCATTCCAAACGGGAAATGTTCAGTCTTCGCATACCACATATAAAGGGACGAACAGATGACCGTGATGCCCATGCGAGCAAAGAGAATCTATAGATGATGTAAGCTGAAATCGTCCAATCAGTATGATAGAAAGGTTCATTGGATTACCTGAAATGGATGGAGACCCTTTCCTAGATGGGATATTAGCTTGCTACGAATTTAATGCAGACATGCCAGACGCTCGCCTTGACGTACCATGATTGCCTTCAATCTCCAATAGTTGAGTTGTGACATTCATCAACGTTCCAAATACCTGAGCTAACAAGACCAGCGCCAGGCCTTTATTTCTCGCCCAAAACAGCTGCACCCTGCCTTTCAAGGTAAGTGGAGGAACGGGTGAACGGGAGGTACGCCTTCGACCATCAGGTACTGGTAGATAATCAGAATTGCGGCCAATACGTATGTTGTTCGAATCGTCTGTCGATGTAAGAGAGGGATCTGGGGAAGGGGCTCGAATTCCACCCGTGAGTGTCACACTCAGTTGTTCTTGATCCGATTTCGCACCGGATTTAACGGAATAATCGGGCTGGAGTTCGTTGCCCTGTTCTTTTAGAACGCTCTTATCATGGTCGTCTAAGCCCTTGGGCGGTTGCGGCAGACTCATGACTCTTCATTGAACGGCCTCTCTGAAGAAGACACTTGCAAGCTGATGGGAGGCTAAGAGGAGTCATGATGCAAAGTGTGGAGTTGGAGAGTTGTTGGTTAGTCAGCGACCACAACAAATGCTGGAGATAGCGTGCGCCCAGTTGGAGCGGGCGAGTAAAAAGGCACACGACTTCAAATCCTTCTGCATTCGCCCCAGTTTTCGGGAACCTTTTCCCCGGTTCAGTAACCCGGAGCACCAATCATGAGCAAGATAAGGAGCCGAGATTTGAGGTTCGGCGGGAGCAGTGCGTGATCAGATCCGGAATTTTAACACATCCCGACGAAAATCTGGAGACGAGAGTGACGATGGATGATGGATGATGGATGATGGATGATGGATGATGGGTGATGGGTGATGGGTGAGGAATGCGAATGAGGTGTGAACAAATATCTTGGTGGTTGTTGAGTCTACATCATACAACTTGATTGCACAGCGCCCCGAGCACGTGGTACCTAGATTTGAGATGACATAACCTTAAATCTCGCTACCAAGAAAACTCCATCAGAACTTCAACTACAATCCATCTACCCCATATGCGTAGGAAGGGGCCATCATCACGTCGAAAATCTTTCTACTGCACCTCATTCAGAGACTCGTTTGGTGCCCGTCTGTCGCGGTTCATGGACCACAATGCAAACTATCCTCACCATCTCAGCGTCACGGAACCGAATAATTCCCCGCAGTGGACCAAAAGTACTACCATACTGGTTTTACGTTATTTCAGTAATATGCTTCTGGCGTTGGTACTTAAACCTGACTTTTGGCCAATTCCAGAGCCGATCTTGGCAGGTCTATCTGCAATCAATCGTCCCAGAACCTGTCTCCATGAGCATTTCTTGCCCATGGTCGGGCCCTGGCCTTCCAAATCTGGCCTGACTAACTACTCCGCATTTGAAATGGCTAAATTTGAGAAGTCTGAAGCAAAAACCCGAGCCCCGATGAAATGAACATATCTTGGTGGAACAGGCCCACCATGTTACGAAGAATCGTAGGAAGCTTAGCGGAATATTAGTCTTCATCATGGGTGTCTAGAGTCCGAATGCTTACAGGCGGTATACTTACCCTTTTCACTTCATACACGACGAAGTGCCTGTTGCGGAGGAGGGCACATGAAAGCGTGTGCAACGCCAAACTGCTGAAGACCGAGGTTACAAGTCCGTTGCGCTCCCTGGCTTTAGGCTGGATGTTCTCCAAGACTTTTAGATCTGGTCTGAGAAACAGGTGACCATAATTGAAAGATGTCCTAGATGGGACTTGGCATAAGGTCTGCATGAATGGTGGCATCTCTAATATGACCACATTGACTCGAAGGCGCTGCAACCACTCAAAGAAATGCCACAAAAAGCATAGCACACTTTGTGCGGAGCTCACGATCAACTTGTTCCGCTCTTAAGATTTGTATGATAACTGATTGCAATTGATCCTCGTCTCCCAACAATTTCGGTCCTGCAGTCATCAATAAGTTGCTTTTTGTATTTAATGCTCCTACTAGCGAATGAGCAAGGTGAGAATCCTTCTATGATTTAGCGACTTCATGGGTTTTGGGACTCAAACCAGCAATTGCCAATTAAAGGACCGCTTACCACTTCACATATACTCCCGCTTTGGGGAAGTTGAACCGCAGTGCATGTTGACGAGTCAGTCTCCCCACCATCATGCATACGCTTTCTCCCTTTCTCTCTACTCTGATTTCACACACACACACAGAGTTTGCTTTCCCAACAACCCGTTCCCTGAACATCCCAAAGTTTCCTGCCCTCCCTCTTCTAATCCCTGCGGCCACACCTCATCGTCTACCCCGCCTCACACTCTCCCAGCTGCCCTTTCCCGACTCCTACGTCTTTATGCAGAATTTACCTGCATATGCCAATTTGCTTACCTGCATAGCCAGCGCTATAGGCCACCCATCAAAAACGGCGGGAAGCAAATGTAATACAAATGCGGTCATGCTTGTGGCTCATCGGCTAGATGCAGGCCTCAGATGTTTCCTGCATGGGCAATCTTTCCAGTGGTGTTCTAACGGAGAAACAGGATCGGTGCATCAATTTTGATTATTGGGTGGGATGTTGAAGTTTTTGCTGCAGCCGAATTATGAAATCAAGTTGAAAGTGAGCATGCGAAGCTGCGAAGAAGAAGCGTCACGTACACAGATCCCTATAGGAATGATTTCCTTCATTTCCCGGACCACCAAGCTAAACTACACTGTTCAGATATAACTAATGAACAAGGTGAGTCGGAGGCATTTGAAGCCTCTGGCGATCCGTGTGCCAGTTGCCCAACGCCACAAACAAGGGGTTGCCCAAACTCCAGAATTCCACTACGCCAGCCCCTAACTCCCCAGAAAACAATTGCGTAAATTTTAAACCTTGTCAGTGTAGCGATTGATCGCCGATTGTCGAATATCACTTCGCTTACCAGATGAAATTTCTATCAAGAAGTGGATACTCTTCGAGCAAAACTTGAAACAAGCATAAAAGGTCTTCGGCCCAGATCTTGGACGCATAAATAACGATTCATGACCACTTCATTCGTCATCTGGCACGGGCCGCGGCGTCCTTTTCACACGTGGCTGGTAGGGAAGGTGGATGTGCTCCCCGTGCCGTCTTCTTTCATTCATGAGCTCTTGATGTTACGTACTCTACTTTCTCGCATTGTCTCGTTTGAAGAAATGAATATCTTGACACTTGTAGCATGATGCAAATTCTGAAGGTTCAGGCAACTTATTACTCCCGTTCTCGTTAACTCATCCCGGTAATTACTATAAATTCCTCCGTTAAGGACATGACTGGGTCACAGTGGAAAGCGCTGAGGCCTAACACGACTCATGGGCGTGATAAGGATTGAGACGCAATCCATAGCAGCTCAGCTTTATAGCTAGGGTCCTATGGCTAAGAGTGAGCCATTCTCTCTAATTTGCTTTTTGTGACGGTATGCGGGAAGGGATGCGGGTTGGGCAGACCAAAAGCGTAGCACAGGCCGAAGCAGAGTGAAGGCTATCTTTCCTGCCAGAAAAAGCCTATCGGTTTCTTCCCCGAGTAAGTCTGGCAGACGGGATAGGTACGTGAATGTTGAAGGATGCATCTAACATTCCCTAACGTGAAGGCATCATCAAGCACCTGAATCTTTGCCTCCAAAGTCTGTACTTCTCCTGTCACAATCCGTCTGCGCGGCAACACCCACAAACTTACTTGCGGGTTCTGCACATAACTTATTACCAAATGTCCCATTGGTCACGCACCTTCTATTTGCAGAGAATGCCGAAGAAATGCTATGCACTAAGATCAACATGGTGGGATCGTGTTTCATGAGTCGTGTGCCACGTGGTGAAAGGGCTTTGATTCTTGAAGCTCGGAGGCACAAGCATAGAGCCACAATCGCACAGCGCTTCAAGCGGGAGCCCGAGGCACTCCGGGATTGCTTCCGCTGCTAGTTACCGCAATTTGGGATAGGTTGACTTTGACGTTTGAGTTAAACAACTGATGCTTCGTTGGACGTGGCGGAATGCGTCTGGCAAAGAGTCAAGGATGAATGTTTCGGAGAGGTCACGGGAGATGGGGATATTTGTGATGTGCATATGCACTCTGCAGGTGATGTTCAATCTAGTAAGAGCGCAGGGTTCCTGCCAGGAAACACCCCACGGCTGCAATTTGAGGTCATGGGGATTGCGGGATTTCGTTAGTGGTAATTTCGATCCATCGTCCAGAATCCTACTATGCTGCACCTATATTGTGCCATTAGCTCATGATATGGGAAAGAAACAATTGAAAGGTAACAGCGTTTAGGCAAGTTTCGTGTATGCATGGATTAAAAGCATGGAAGCCCATGTGCGTGGATCTTACGGCATGAGAGTGACTGGCATGGCTACTCGCAGTAGAAGATCGTTTATGGCTGGCTCTGGCGACGGGATGTTAATCCATGGGTATTCCCGACGCGCTGGGACTGTTAACCATCTCATGGGGTGATTGTGGATTCATGGAAAGAAAAGTACGCTATTAACTAGTGTGTCAGCCTTGAACTAGTATGCAGTGCCGAAAACCGGCCAAAGGAAGAACTGGACTGCATGAGGCACATCCGTGAAGTCAATTCCACTAGGATCGGTGATGGCATCATTGCTACACTCATAATGCGTGGCGTTGTCGCAGGACAAGCAAGTTTTGGATAAGTCAGGCGTAGAAATTTGACAGCGAGGGCCCTACGACTGCCGGTGTGAATTCAGTGATGCTGTGTAACCTCGTCCGGACGGCTCTTTCCAGATTACGGCCCTAAGGCGGAGGAACTGCTCAACAGATTGTTGAGCTGGGGTGAAGAGCTAGGAAGACATCTCGAGCAGGCCAGAAGTACGGCGCCAGAATGTGAATTAGAGTATGATCTATGAGGCCATAAGTCGGCAACTAAGAGGGTTTGAAGGGAAAATCTGCAATGAAGCCCAATGCTCACAAGGAGCTTTACCATGAGGATCCCTCTAGGAGGGAGCCGAAGGCATCGTCGATGTCCTTTCCCCCTTGCACCCTGTTCAAAATGGACCCCGACCAAGCATTGCTTTTATTCCAAGCTGTGCAAAAGTCTGCTTGTGGTTTGTTTTTTGGGATTGGTAATTGTTCTGCATAGTCTCGCTTCCGAACGTTTCTTCGTCTAGGATAATCGAGTCATTCGAAGCTAGAACATGGCGACGGTACAGCATTGTGCCTCCCTGAGTTGCGAGCCCACGAGTCCCACTTTGAATCGTTGCTACGGAGTCGCCCACTCCGGACAATGAGAAATATTGCTCGGTACTTCCTGAACCATAAGACTTCTTTTGTGCGGGGACAGCGAGATAGCTTCCAGTGCCGTTCTGCCAGTCGCTTGTAATTGTCCCAGCAAAGGACAATGGATGTTGGCTGGGTGAATGGCTAAAGTCGAAGGTCTGAAGCTCGGGAGGAAATGCCAAATTTCCAATCTTCTGAACATTTTTGCCTCGCTTCATCTTTGCATTAATGGTGAAGTTTCCACCAGCGAGGGTTGCAAAAGTAGAGTATACCCATAGTGGGTATTCAAATGCTTTCGAGTACTTGTTTCCAGAGATGTCGATTCCGGATGTGACTTGCTTGTTGATTTGATCATTTCCAGCATTTGAGAATTCACCATCGTTGGAGTACGTGAGATTTTGCTTCCAAGTCACAATTTGTGAGCCAGAGGACGTTTCGATCGTGGAGCTGATCGACAAAGACCGCACAACCTTGACTGAGTATCCTAGGGTGCTGACACTGCCATTTTCGCCTCTATTTCGTGACGAGGACAATTCCAAATAAGGATCCGGCGTGGTGCGAACCGGTACAGAGCCCGTTGTAAACCAGTCACTAGCATCGAGCCACAGGAACACCTTGCCTGTAACAACCCAATTTGAGCCCACTGTGTCGGTCAAGTTGCCACCACCCTTGCCGTCATCACTTATACCCGCGACTCGAATTTCAAAAGTATGTTCATTTCCATCGCAAAGAATCGGAAGGAACGCAGAGATGTCGATTTCATCTTCACGGAGATCGAATGCATCCATGCCAACAATGGGCCGCCAGAAAGCGGGCGCAATGCCACCAGTAAAAATGATTGGAAAAGGCCACGCCACGCCAGCAAGCATTCCGTCAATGTGGACCTGTAATTCCCGAAATGGCGAGTATCCGTATAGTGTTGTCTCGTTTCCAAAGGCTCGTGTGTCCGACGAAAGGACATTGCTCCACCAAAATTCCTCAGTAGCCTGACCGCAGGCAGAGATCGAAAATACGGCCTTCCTGATATTTTTCGGAAGTGTAAGCGCGCTCGTAGCTCTTTGTTCGGGAACAGTGAACCCACTTGGACTGTTTGACGCTGACTGTCTGGCAGAAACGGGAAGGATCATGTCCGCCGAGTCGAGGCCATTTTCTACCTTAAAGAAAGTGGCTGTCAATGTTGTGTTGAAGGGACCAGTGTACGTATCATCAATTAGGTTGCCAAGGTCAAATATTATCTTCTGATGTTCTTTAAAAAGCACAAGGAAATTGCTCATGTCTTTAATGTACGTCCAAATAATTCCATTTTGGGTTGGCTCCGCTGTTGAGGTCCGAAAGATCTCAGTGTCGTTGAAAAACATTAACGCCAACCTATCGTACTGACGACCGGCAGAGGTAACAGTGAGATTGAATGTGATCCGGTTGAAATCGCAATTAGGAGGAATATAGTCGCCTGTGGGTGAGTTAGCAAGCACTTAATTACAACTACGGTGACAAAGCAACTTGGCACAGAGGCGAGGCCTTAGACATGGCATAAAGCAAAGAGATCGGGGGCAGGCAGAGGAGCTAATGAACCAGCACGAAGTAGGAGGTTGGAGTATGGGTGAAGTGAAAAGAACCACTTCCAGGCTCGAAACGAAATGACGGGTTTTGCAGTGGCAACGAAGACGCAGGCTGGCACTCACCAACAAATGGCTTCCCGTAGCTCCACGCGAAGGTATGCACCATTAAGGTCTGCTTGCAGCTGGAGTCTTCTGGGCTTAACACGGGAGGCGACACTTGGATAACGTCTAGCAATGCTGATGACTGATTTGGCGCACGGTTACTCAGGAGAGACCCAGGGGCGAGCATATCTGGTTGCTGCGCCGCTAAAGAGGCGAAAACCGAGTGAGGAAGCGTGATTAGCATTAGGAATAAAGATATGAATGGCAGAATTTTGCTCCCGGCTGCTGAGTGTTGACGGCCTGTTCTCCCATGCTCTCGCGCTTTTCTCCACCCATGACTTCGATTAGAAGGCAAGTCAACTGCTGGAATGCTGACCTGCTCTTGAGCGAACCCCAATGTACTCCCAACTTTTAAGCCCACCCCGCTGAAAGACGCGGATACGCCTACCGGAATTCCCCCAACGCCATTGCTTGAATGTGTCAACTTGGAAAAACCCATCATGTATATTAATGGCAAGCCGAGCTACGAGATCTCTGAGTCCTGCTATGGGTCAGTTGGCCATGACGTGCGATCAGTGATGAGCGCGAACCTCGCAAGGAATAAATGTTTCGTAAGTCGCGAGAAAGGAGCCCTCAACTTCCTTGGTAATTGTCCCAAAATCGCTTTATAGCGCTCGTGGCAATCTCGGAATTTCCAAAGCGCTGCCGATAGTAGTTGAACAGGGCGAACTCGTCCTTGGTGAGAACGTAGGTGTTTGGTTGGGCCTGTAATCGCGCCCAGAGCTCTCCTAATTTTCTTTCTAAGAATGCCGTGATCGCTTGGTCGACGCCGCCTTCACTGTTCCTCGCGATCTCGAGAGCGCGCTGGAGAGAGGTGTAGCCGTAGCCGTCTATATAGTCTGCGTTACCACCCATGCTTGCAATTGACCGATATTGCAGATAAATAATATATTGCCAAATTGTCGGGAACGCTAAACAAGCCAGGAAGGAGAGATGCGAGAGAGATAAACAGGATGGTGATAGGGAAGACGGACGATGAAGACGGTCAAATAGTCACATTAGCAAGAGAGAATTTGCGCAAGGAGGAGACGTATATGGACATATATAAATAAAATAATCATGGACCAGATGAGATCAACCCACGTGGAAAGGCATGCGGATCCTAAGCAACAAGTCATGCATAGGGCCAGAAAAGTGGCTCTAGCACTCTACCCGTAAATAATTCACTGGCCAAAGGAGAGAGCCAGCTGGTTAGCTGAAGCCTCAAACCGTTGGCTCCGGGAGTTTGCCGTTTTGGGTGCTGTCAAAGTGTTAAGCGAAGGATGGTCGTGACACCACACCGCACAGGACCATCCGTTCGAGAGCTCCGGGCATGACAGCAGGACTGATTGCGACGCGCCCTTGCTCAAACTTCAGCCAGGCAGCGACAGGTGCCCGCCGAGCTTGTCCAGGGAGGTTGAAGCAGAAGTTACAGAGTCAGCCAAGCCAGGTGGATATGCAAGATGCTGTTCTCGTCGAAAAGAGCCCTGTCCGCGATTGCTGGAACACTGGAGCGCTCCAGTTTGGTCAGCGCAGTGGGATGGACCTTAGAACTTCAGACCAATCAAGGGACGAAACCGGCCGGCCAGAGCGGTTTTAAGCCTGGGTAGTTGAATAATGACCGTCGTCAGCAGCTCGATACCAGTAGCTCAAAGTTTGCGACTGGTGCCGTAGCAGGGCTGGAGAGACGAAAACTTTGTTCCCGCAAGCAAACCTTCGCGAGGGCAGCACGCGGCTCAATAGGCGGGTGATGAGACGACTCCAACGATAATTAATGAAAGCAGTCACCCACCATGTAATGAGCGAGTCGGGTGCTGGGCGGGTCGGGGGGTGGATAGGAGAGGTGTGAAGTTGCAAGGCGCTCGCCCGAAAACAGTGTAGCGCCTGGAGCCCGGAATTGCTTAGAGGGAACCTACACTGCTGACGGGACGTGTGGACAGAGTTTGGTGGTCGCCTCTCTCCTGCAACACCATGCAGGAAACAGAGCAGCATGGGAGAGGGATCCCAGATACAGTGCAAAGGTTGTAACCATGTCACGTTGAATTAGGCTAATGAGACGTTGTAAACCGCTGCAAGCTGCAAGCCCGGCTGGGTCCGCTGGAAATCAAACGCCCATCATCCAGGTCTCCCTTGGGCGGGCATGGGCCATGACTCGCACATCGCTATCCCTACAGCCCCTCACCTGACCGCCCGTCTCTGGGTTGCCCAGAACAGGCCTGGATGGAGAAGGTTGAGGTGGAACAACATGTCACCACTCGCTCCGGCAGGAGACATGTAATACCTCAATTGCGGCAGCTTTTCCCAGCGGCAGTGATTGGCGATAACTCAGCCGGCACTTGGATGCCGGTACGTCCTCTCCCGCGTCTGTGTAGTACAAGCAACATCATCAAGTGATCGTTACCACTTTGTGGGCTCGCGGATAGCACCCCATGCCAAGCCGTGCCGGAGGACTTCCAGCAAGGACCTCCATGGCATGTTCAAGCTACAACGGCAACAAGTAGCAACCATGTTCTGACACTTGATGCCAAATTGTTCCCTCAAGCTGAAGCTCAGCAGCAATGAATGCTGAATGAAAACCGTTGCGCATTGAACTGCTGGATCCAACATTTGTAATCACCGTCTCAAGCGCTAGATGACTCGGCTTTGTGGCACATTCCGCGACTCTTGAAGCGCCTTTTCGAGACTTTTCTAAGATCTCTTGGCTTGGCTGTGGCTGATCTTAAGCAGGGATTCCATCGCTCCCCACGTGTCCTGCACTGATAAAGTTTCGCACCACTACCCGTGGAGCGCTCCAAGAATAGCATAGCGGAGTGCAGACGGCGTGCCATGCCATCATTGTGGCTACCGCGAACAATAGAAACTGCAGTTCCTCAGCTAGCTGTACGCAGGCAACCCAGACCTTATTGAAGCGGTGAGGAAACAGGAGGTCGTTATTTTCGAGTAGCCGCTACTCCCGACGACGACGCCAGGACGCTGCAGAAGACCAACTGGGCAAAGACTTGTCACGGTCAAGCATCTGGCAGACTCAGTTGCTGGGCTACCTATGCCAGAATAATGGAGCACGTACATAAATTCTCACCTGCAATGAGCACAATCATGCCCGCCTGTTTCAGGCCAGCGACTCAGTGAGGTCCAAAGCAGTGGAATTCACAGCCTCATCGGCTGTCGCGATCGAAGTGTGCGAATGCGAGTAGCGAGATGCACGAAGAGACAAAACGGAATTAAAGGGTACGTACCTGGGCGTTTGCGCCGTCACAAGAAAGCTCCATGCAGCGTTTGGGATGTCCCTGAATTTAGGGCGTGCATGCAGCGCCGTCGTTGTTGTGCCCGCGGTTGGACCAGCCGTCGGAACAGACTCGGGCCGACCCCTGTCAGGAAATTTTTGGGGATCGTCATCTCTGCGTTGCAGCTCCAGTTTGAAACAGCAATGCCACTGCACCCATACCGACACCCAATTCGTCTCAATATTTAACACCACGCGGCTCTGCTCGCCTTCTAGAAGCCTAGCACGTCGATGATTAGGGGAGCCACCCGCGTGTGGCCGGGGCAACTCCTCCGGGCCCTACTATCCAGACCTACGGCACCGCGTCAGCCAGCAACAGCCCTGCGAGGCTTCTTCACCACAACCCATCCCTCTGCCAGAACAAAGCTGCCCTACAGCCCCCTTGAAAGGAGCACGCTCTACTTTCCACGCGCATGGCGAGCTCTGTTCTCCCGCCGCTTCCACTCGCTGCGCTTCAAAAGCGACAAGACACCGTCATCTCAGAGTCACAATCCCACCCCGCATCTAGGGAGCCCGGAACCAGCACCTTCGCTCTCACAACGGCTTCGCAAGTTGTCTCGAGAATATGGCTGGTCGGCGCTAGGCGTCTATCTAGCCCTCTCTGCACTGGATTTCCCTTTCTGCTTCCTGGCTGTGCGGATGTTGGGAACGGAGAGGATAGGCCACTATGAGCACGTTGTCATCGAAGCATTCTGGAACGTACTTCGAATACCGTTTCCTAATGTCGGAAAAGGCAAGGAGTCGGAGGAGGCAGTGACGATAGGCGAGGAAACCGTACAAGCTACCGCAAGAGAAGGGCAGCTCGGATGGAGTGGGGGAGTTGACAAAGCGGAGGCAGACAACCAGGGGGCTCAGGCTTGTATGAGAGCTCCTAGAACGAATGCATGACAAATCGCTGATGTGAACATAGCAATCTGGACACAAGTCGCCCTCGCATATGCCATCCACAAGTCATTCATATTCATCCGGGTACCGTTAACTGCAGCAGTGATCCCGAAAGTCGTCAAGACTCTAAGAAAGTGGGGTTGGGATATTGGCAAGAGGAAACCGAAATCAAAATGAGTGTTCCTTACGTACTCCTAATCTAAATGACCAACCCTCCCCCTTCAGAGATCTGGAGCACTCAGGATTCGTACGGAACTCTGTCGCTTTCGACCACAGCCCGTCTCAACGGCATGATTTAGGGTCTCTCAAAATGTAAGATTTCAATGCAGATGGGATGTAGGTGTAAAATGTATGATATGTGTATATGCGCATCTCGGCTGCGACCATGAGATGTCAAGATTCCAGACTCCAAACAACAGAGCGCTCACAGCAATGCGAGAGTATTGTTTATCCAAGTCAAAGTGTGCAAAAACCTGTCATGGGCCACTTGGTCCGGCAACCAGGACGGTGAGAGTAACTAATGCAACCTTATTAGCTTCGTCTGCGTTGAGGCTAGGAACTCGCCACGAACCGGCAACCAGAGGCGCTACTTGTGTTGCTCTATATTCGTCTCGAGTGTCCTCACGGTGGAACCCTTCCCTACATCTCATTGGGACTTATTAATTCCCAGACTTTTGGTGTGGTTCGTCTAACGTTCAGTCTAGCTCATGCATGGTAACACCGGATGGTTCTCCGCGTCGTTCTTACTGGAAGCTCAGCTTGATCCTTATCTGTGCACATACTCAGTTCTTCACTCCCCGATTATGGCTTGCTTGCGCGTCCACTCCAATTTATCGAACCATTCTCCTGGCGAAACAGTCCTCGGACGTTCTCAATCCGCATCGTTCAAAACCTCAACTGGACTTCATTCCACAGAGCGAAATCATAAATCCACAAAAGGCTCCTCCAGTCCGGACGATTTTCTGCATTAATTCTCCGACTCCCCAGCCTTGGACAGTGCCTGCTTACCTATACTTCACACTATGAAGCCGGGAAGGCTCCGCTTGGGTTTGCAATGATATTGAGCATGCCACCATCAAACTTAATACAGGTGCTATAGACCACGCCTCGGCCTCACCTCCGACTTGGATCATATGTTTTGAGCATGGCTTTATGCTCTCTACAAAGGTTTTACCCTCCATCTCGTTTTGAGACTACCCTTTTGAGGGGTTTCCTCACCTCTCCAGGAGACCAGGATACCCAAGCACGGCATGTGTCCACAGTCACAACGATGTACATTTTAGTTCCTGCGGTACCTAGCCTCCTATGCTTCCGCATGAACCTAAATGTCTCCTTGGGTCCACCTCGTTTTAGACTGCTACATATCTAGAGAGGGCGAACACACCGCCAAAATCAATCGTCCAGGATCGCGTGACTATGGCCTCAGCGCCGCTCGGGCTTCCAGCAGCTCGGTTCGTTACGAACTGCACTGCCACCGGACAAGCCATTAACACGGCCTCTCTTCCACACGGAATCTTCCGGCGCACCCAAGATTTTCCCGAATCCTGAAGGACTGCGGTTTCTCCGGATTCACTCGGAACCTGCAGACGACCGAAACTCAAATGTTCTGCGAAGGCCCGAATTCGGGGCTCACCACCACTTTAGGTCGACAAGCGAAGATGCCTAGATGCCGAGTTTCTCCGGGCGCCGACAAGCTTTGGGTCGGCAGCTTAATAAGACGACAGCTCCATTTCTGGAATGACGCCCGTGGAGCAGAGTATGATGATCACGAGGATCTCTGATGAAATCTTCTTGTCACCACAGAAGTTGGGACTGTCTCATTTTGGATAAATGTCGGGTTTACTTCGGCCTCCGTGGAGGCTTTCTCCTTGTCCAAACCCGCTCTTTCTCCTTTCCATGAGCCATCAATTCGGGCCTGTGTGGTACCATAATGGATGAACACCAGGAGACGTCGTGAGAGCCTTTCTTCCAGGCTTTAGCATCAATCATTCACATGTCCAGAATTCAAGTATTGTGATGTAAGAGCGGCAAAGTATCTCCTCCTATAACAAATTCAATCATCTATTATCATCTTTCGTTATTCGTTTCTGGCTTTCTTATCATAAAAGCATTATATGATTTAAAATCGCTAAACACCAGACCAATTACATTCATTTGGCTCCTTCCAACATTGCACATTAATGAGTTCGGGCTTATCTGCCACATTAAGGAACCGACATCTCTGGGACCAGCTGATTGCCGAGTATCAAGTGCGCCGGCAGTGTTGTCTACGACTGCAGTTACTTCTCAGCGGTCCGACTGGGGCCCGGAGACATCAGTACCACGGCTTGAACGACATGGACTGCTTGATCATTTTCGAGTCGATGTCATTGTGAACACGTTGATCTGATATGCTGGTCTTCCTGACCGCAATGCTTTACAGAGGAGATTCTATATCTCAAGCTGCATTAGGCCCTAAAGGCTACACTTTTATAGAGGGAATCAAGGCTGACAATCGGTATACAGAAGTTGTAGGAATAAATATATTAAGCCATTCCGCCAAATTTAATGGCAAAAAGCTTACGTTCATGGCCTAGGATGTTGGTGCCCTGAACTCCCTCTCTACCAGATTGTGAACTAAGTAAGTGCTTATTGAATCTTCTATTTTTTCCGCAGTGGAACTCCAAATGCGTTTTCTTATTCAGAAATCTTTGCTTCCACTTAGAGGAACGTTGTACTGGTATCGTACTCCGCATTTGTTTTGTTTTGATTCGTTTTGTGACTACCACTAGCTATCTAGTTGCATCTTCAGCATGTCGACTGCATAGTAAGGTCTTTTGCCTCACTCCTTCTGCTAGTAATCCTTCCGGACGAAAATACGTTATTTTTAAATACATGACCGGCTATGTGTATCAATATATACGGAGACCCCAATATAACCCCTGTTAGTCAGTCCATCCGCAATTCCCTACCCGCGTGGTCAAAAATGGAATGGAACGAACGTAATATAGCTTAGTCTCTACGAATAGCCGAAAAGTCGTTTACGAAATTTCACGTATTTTTCCTCCTATGCCATTATTTCCCTCCATTTTCTGCTTCATCCTTTTCGCTTGCTCACAGCTTGGACGGGACAGTACAAAGTACATCACCTCCAAAACTCTTACTGCGGCTCTACACTACCTGTAATTCTGGCTACAGAAAGCTTTATAAAGCCGATCCTAGGGCCTAGACAGAAGTATTCCAGACTCTGGTGGAAATGTAGGATGAAGCGTAGTGTGGACCCCAAGATGTAACTTTGGGTGTCCCGCCGGAGCTGGAAGGATGCTCTAGAGCCTCTCCGTCGTCAACACTATTAAACTCACTAACCTCAATCGCTCTCCTTTTCTGGGCTAGGCGAAGTCGGAAGCTGGGTGAGTGTGGCAGAGTTGGCGAGAAGTACTCTTGTGCACACCAGACTAAGAAAGCCAAGATTAGAGTATGTGGTGTGAGCCTCAGCAATATCCTATGGACGCCAAGGATAGGCTTGAAGGGCGAACATTCCCGCTTCTTTGCCAGCATATTTAGAGCAACAGTCTAGCTTACTACTTAAACGTGATTCTAGCTCGGATTGTACAGGTTGACTTTCCCTTGCTCTACACCCTGCGGCGTTTCTGCCGTATGCGCCTCAATGGTCAAACGTCAGTTGTCGCTGACCTCATATGTAAAGAGCAGTCTAGTATGTATTACTATCATCGCCTCGAATGGGAAGAATCCAGATCTCGTCCGGTCGCCGTTATCGACGTTGAGGTGGGCTGTGAAAACTTTCGGAGCGTAGTCTTGGAAATTCCTACTCCCAAATCAGGGAGTAAGAACGTGCTTAGATGCCAGAAGGGTCCATGTTTCCTGAGGTTCACCATTAAGGGAAAGGCCAATTAAGTCACAACAGACGGAGAATTCGTCAGCCCACTAAGGGCGACTACACTCGAGAAAGGTGTCGGTGGAGGGTTGAAAGAAGATGGAAATTATGCAGTTAACGATTACTGCCAGAACGTCACTACCTTTCGATACATATTCAAGGGCTGATGTATACTGTAAGAAACCAGAGGAGAGAACCTGCGAAGGCTTCGCGTCTTCTTTAAGGCTCATGAGTGTCGGTATAGGTAAAGACGCGGGAGTGCTTCCTGTCTGCAGCGATGTATGCTCATCCGTGAAAGGTGAGGGTGGAATAATAGAGAGATGTTGTAGTTAGCTGGAGGTGAGACGTATATTCTCTATCGTTATTGCAGTGGAGGTCAATTTACTTAAGCTTGCGAAGGGCGAGGCAGCGACTTGAGGTTAGAAAGCGGAGGCGCCTACAGTTATTGAGCTAAGTAAAAGATCAAAATGACTTGAAATTGGTCTTATACTTAGATTCAGCGTGAGACTTATGTAAAAGAGCGCTTTGAGGTATTCAGCGATTCAATTATTTACTTACTTACTTAACTACTTGTTCATTTGTAAACCTTTACTTGAGGTGGCAACAACAACAGAAAATTCACTTTTTGAGGATTACATAACTGATATAAGGTAGGATAGTTCAAGGGGACTGTTAGCCTTTATTTGCAGATATAGCTTACTGTACTTCAGCACCTTTTCTATATACACTGCATCCCTAGAGATTTAGTGTCTAGATTCATCGTATTTTTCGAGAGAACTACGTCTGAACGACGTACCCTTCTTAGACCTCTTATACGTCCCAGGTTTCTCAATCTTCCTTCTAACTTATAGTTCTTTCCCGTTAGCAATGCTTACGACTTATAAACATCCTTCTTAATTTTGCAACTGCATAGTAGCAGAGGATATGAATTCTTCCCTTCAGTAAGATGTTATTTTGGCCGAGACTCAGCCTAACAAATAGGATGTGTACGTAACAAATGAGAAATAGGAAAGATTTAGAGGCAACACAAAGGGCTATGTATATGCCAATCTCTTAGGCTAGTTAATTTACTGTACTCTCAGGGTAAGCACCATAGTCCTACCTCAGCTAGATTGCTCCGTTTCTTCTCCTTGTTTAGGTATAAATTTTATCTTCGGTCACTTCGTGTTCTTTACTATGTTCCTTTAGTCCCGCAATTTCTCCTAGTGCCTTTGTCTATCCTAAAATTTCACTATACTTTCCTCCGTAGTCCTAGGAAAATCATCCCTACCACCATTCTCTGTAATCGTGTTGACCGAGCGTTAGCTAGTTTAGAGGCTATAACTTAGTGTGCGTTGCTTCATTGCAGCTCATCTAAAGATAGGTCTACTTAGTGCTAGCTTGTCGATAGCTGGATATACTTCTGCTGCTGTGCCCATCCCACTCCGCGCTTTGATTATAGGTATGCTTAGTGTGAGCAATTTATATTGAACACCGCTTCATGCTCGACAAACTCATATGTACGTTAAAAACGAATTCAATATCTCAATTCAAGGGCATGTTGCCTCCGCCCACATATATTACAGTCTAAACGTTAATATTATATATACTCAGTTAATGCCCAAGCTCTTAAATTCAAAGGTTCGCCGCCGAATGTACATACCATGCTTCTACATTGACGCAATTTTCCCCTATGAATATATACAGGACACGAACTCAGCTATTCACTGTCTTCCTACACCCACTTTGTCGAAGCCCGCTAATCCTCCCAACGTGGTGACGCATTCGAAAAATGCTTGCTTACTTTAGGAGTCTCATGCTTAGGCTGAACGTCGAATTCCCTTCCTTTGCGGTTAGGAATGGGCGCTTCATTAAGTCTGGCCTGTGCATAGGAGGAAGTGAGTCGGAACGGACGTTCCCCCTCTCTATTTCCTCGAAGCAGGTCATCTGACTGTCCATTCCATGGCCGCCTATAAAACGGTTCTTCGACCTCGCTAGGTTTGACTGGGCGAACGCGGATGCGGAGCGGCCTGCTCTCTTCGCTTCCGGAACGGGGCTCGACGTCTCTCCGCCTGCAACCTTGGAGGGAATGGTTCTTCGTCTTCCCTGGCTCGGGTGTAGTGAGCACGGATCCGGGGAACGGGGTTCATGAAGGATTTAGACATGGTACGTTGTCGGGGAGC
This sequence comes from Zopfia rhizophila CBS 207.26, assembly GCA_010093925.1. Taxonomy (NCBI): domain Eukaryota; kingdom Fungi; phylum Ascomycota; class Dothideomycetes; family Zopfiaceae; genus Zopfia; species Zopfia rhizophila. The sequence continues at coordinate 1,038,656 of ML994638.1, forward strand.
TCTGTTCGCAGTATCGTGGAAGGGAATGCGGCTGTCGGGTTCCGAGTCGCACATAGCTCCCATTGGATCAGATCGCGAGATATATCAACAAGTCCTCGGGGATTCTCCAACTTTTTGGCGAAGGGCCTGGAATTCGTCGTAGAGAGGCTGCATCTAATGGACTATTTCACCGACTCCCTCGAGCGGCGAATCGTGAGCTTGCTCTTGGTTTGTTATCGTTACATGTGGAGGTGTCTTCTGGTATTTTTTTGTAGAGTTTTTTGAGTTCTCTGGAGAATTCTTCATGTCCATTCTGATCGTTTGGTTCCTGGTTTTTGGCGCGCTGATCCGCAAGCTTACACTTTGTCTCCCCTTGGATTGGTTGCTTCTGTTTCTCAGCCATTGACTTTATCTGTATATGTACTGGCTTCATGCTGCTTGGTTAAGGAATGCTTCCTTCCTCTTTCTCAACATCTTTCAGTTCTCGCTCGAGTTTTTCTATTTCTTGTTGGAGCAGCTCTCTTTCGCTTTCCTCGCTAGTCTTCTCTTTTTTTTGTGGAGACCGAGGCTTCCTCTGCAATCCGCCTGCGGAATAGGCATTGTGCACACGATGGCGTTCTTGCGCATTGATTTCATTAAGTTTGGTGAATCCATTCTGGTGCTTGTGGATGCGTAAGACGTCTGCGATGAGATACAGACTCCCGGTCACCACGACCTGGCTGTCCGTCAACTCAGCCAGATGCTTGGCGGTGAACAACGCTCTCAAGACGTCAGAACCATTACAGAATCCAGTCATATCGGGATGAATATCATGCACAGTTCGCAATAGGTCTTTGGAATCCATCGGCTTGACCCAGGGCATGCCATCCACCGGTCCGAACTCGACTGTTACAACATTGTCCCTGGATCGTAGGAGGTGTGACAGAAACTTGCGCGCATCTCTTCCATCGGACATGGCGAGAAGCCATGTCACAGGCCTCGAATGGGGCTTGCGATTGCCAGGACGGAGTTTTTGATTGACGTATTGCGCAAGTATCATTGCGGCATCTTCGTTATGGGCTCCATCCACGAGAACTTCCCTATATGACCCAAAAATTAAGGCCGGCTTCACAATCTGCATGCGACCGGGGAATTTCTTCTTGAGCCCTGGTACAAGCTCCCAGGCTTTAGAAGACGGCTGGCCGATGGCTTTGAGAGCCTCGACAACAGCCACATACGCCAGGACGGCATTGTCTTTTTGAAATCCAACAAGTTTGTGTGTGTTCTTGTTCCATATCTTGGTTCTGTACAAATTCACCCTGAGATCTTCGCTGTCCAGATCTATGCGGGGGCCGGCTCCTACTTCTTTAGCAATATCGTCAATGTAGATTTGGATATGCCATTCATTCCTGGGGTTGACGACGTATGGAACGCCGGGTCTCAAGATTCCGGCCTTGTGCGTTACAATTTCCTCAAGAGTGTTCCCGAGAAAGTTCTGGTGATCATAGCTGATCTTCGATATCACGGAGACGGCTTGGTTGTTCAAGATGTTTGTAGCATCCAGCTTACCGCCCATGCCAACTTCGACAACGCCAATGTCGACTCCGAGATCATTGAAGAGCTGGAAGGCGGTGGCAGTGAGGATCTCGAACTCAGAGGCTTTAATGTTCTGTTCTTCGTTGAGCTGGAGGAACCGCTTCTCAACTTCTTTGAATGTGGACTCTTTAATCGGCTCCTCATTGATGGCAATGCAGTCCCATCTTCGCGCATCGTCAGCCCTTGAATGAAAATTTGCTCACGTGACTTGTATCTGCTTACCTATCTAGCAGATGTGGAGAAGTAAAACGGCCAACACGAACGGTCCTCAGTGTCAGCAAGTTGGAAGCGTAGGCACAGATGGAGCCCTTCCCGTTCGTCCCGGCAACATGAATGGCTTTCCATGGTAACTTGACATTCTTCAGGAGAAGGCCGATCCTTTCAAGCCCTGGCTGGATCATGGCCACAAGGGAGGCTTCCAGATTTTCAGGGCAGCGGAAGTGTTTTGAAACGCACAGTCACCGTTGCGCGCGTTGTTTGTTCCTGCAGAAGTTCCAGCGAGTGGTGAGTCAGAAGACTGCTTGGATGAGAGCGGCGAGATGGCACATGCAGCGTAGCCTAAAGCGATCGTCGCGGGCTTGGCGCGGCCGCTTTAGTCGGACCCTCTTCAAGGTGGCTAGCCCTGCAGCGACGGTTGGATGCGCATCGCTTCAACAACGACGAGATGCTGGTGAAGGTGGACAGAGTGCATTGCTTGCATGTCCGTTGCCTTCACTCCAACATCTGATATCAACACCGAGTGCGCCATCTACGCTGAGTCCGACTTTGATATCTATTTTCTTCCTCACTTTCAGCCTCACAGCCTCATTCTTGCTAGCGTCTGGCGGGCCCAGGCATCGCTTATCACGGGATTGGTCGCTGCGAACTTTTGCCCCAACCTCCAGCCTCCGTGCCTCAACCTCAGGCTCTCCACCCCATCGTCGTCAAATCTGCCTCCCCATCAACAGCCGCCTCTCCCCTTTTTAATTTCATCACTACCCTCCGCTCAGCCCTTCCTCTCCGTGCCACTGCATTGTTTTTCCGTGCGACGCGACAAATATTCGAAGAGATGGGATTGCTGTAAGTCATACCCCTCGTTGCGCGCCGTTTTCGCGCTCGCCTCAGCCTTGTCGTCCATTAACATCAACCGTCAACCATCAACTAACAAAATCGCAACAAAGAGTGTGGCGCGCTCCGTCTCCCGAGGAGTCAACCGATGCTATCAAGGTCGATTTGACCGCCCCAGCCCGCTCACCCATCCGCCGGCGACGTGTAAACGGTTCTCCGTTTGCAGTCGCAGGTCGTCGCGCTCGGAGATCTGGTAACGCACATGCCACCCTCAGTGGCTCTCTGCAGAGATCTCCCCGCTTAAGCGACAACGATTTCCTGCTCTCTGCCTGGAACGCGCACGCAACACCGCGCTTCCCTCCGCCACCAGTCCCCGAGTCGAGACATTACTCTCGCAGTGGCGACCCAGGCAGGGATAGGGCCGACGAGCCTCCCTCACGGGATCACGGTCGCGCTGAGGGTGAGAGGTATTACCCATCCTTACATCGCGCTCCTCTCCAGTCCTCCGGGGGAATCTCTCGCATTTCTCGCGATCTCCCAGCGTTTACACCAAACTTTGCGTCGGCAGCAGCGTCTCGGGATGCGCCTGCAGAGAACCGACCGGAGAATAACGGCGGCTCAGGCTTTAGGTCGCGGCCTCGGTCTCCATACCGCAGGCTTGGAGACCGCATGAGGAGTTTCTGGGCAGATTCCGCTCCTTTGGGAAGAGACGACAACATCGTAATCGTCGAGGACAGGGAGGATGATAGCAGCGACAACAACGCCGTTGGCTTTCCACCACTTCGGAGAATGGGCCACCGGACAATCGCTGATGGACCCCTCCCATCGAGCTCGCTCCGAGAGTCTTGGAGTCCAGCAACCACCCTCGATGGGTTAGGCGACCGTGAGCGCAGCCTCAGCCCTGTTGATGACCATTGGGATACGATGCTTAGCACGGTTGCCCCCGACCCTCTTGCGCCCACTGCTGATTCCTCGTTCACCTCCGCGGCTGCGTCTGCCTCGTTCTCGAACTCGCACCCTAGCTCTCGAGCTGGAAGCTCAAACTCAAATTCGGCATCCTCCTCGCGCACGCACTTGACAGTGCCATCGCGGCGACACTCTCCGGATGAACTGCTGGTTCATGTGTGCGACACCTCCGACGATACAGCCTCTGATACAGAAGAGGAAGATATGGAAGTCCGTCCCCATCACATCTCTAGTGTCGGCCGACTCTCACATTTGTCCCGCCTGCCTGGCACCGCGGATGAACCACTTTCACGGAACCCTAACCGGTATTCGCGTGATGTCCACGACCGCTCTCGCGATGCGAGTGCCTTCGTTCGGAACTACTACTCGTCCGCCCGTATAGAGTCACGTGAGCAAAGCCAACCAGAGCAGCCTCTTAGTGCTCATTTGAGTATAGCTGGAGATGATGAGTCGCAGACTCTCGATCAGGAACTGCGAGACGCGCGAGCCATATTGGAGAGATTGACCCGGAGAGATGACGTTTCTGACGAATTTTGGGCCTCTGTTGGTTTGACACGACCGCTTGCAGATCGCGTGGAACGACTCCACGAGCACGAGAGGTTGTGAGACCGATATCGAATCGAGATTTGATGATGGTGCTATTTTGTCGAGCCCAATGAAAGCTCAAGACCTGCAGGCTGGCCTGGGTGGCTTTTTGGACTCTTGAATGCTTTGCTTTCCGTCTCATTTTGAGGAGACTTGTATGACCACAGCACTACCTTTCATGTGCATTGTTCGTTCAACTTTTTTGGTGTTTGCTTTTTTGGGGCGCTACGGCTTTTCACAGTCATTACGTCTTAATGTTTGCCTTCAGTTCCTCGATAGCTCCGTCGTATTCATCGACACGGCCATTGAGCTGGCAATGCCCTCGTTTCGGACCGAGATATTGCAGGATTCAATCATCTATCTAGATCAGGCGCTTGCTTTTCTGGTTATCACGCTTCTTCAGCCGCCAAGATTATTTGAGCGATTTTAACATTTCTTCGTATCACTGTTTATCACAGGCTTTCGGGATATTTTCACCGGACGGGACTCCGTCTACGGAAAATCTGGGGATGATACTGCGGAACAGTATCGGTAGCTCAGGGTTCTGGCGTTATAAAGTAATTTCTGTATTCTACTTCTGAATGGTTTATGATCTGTTGGTAGGGGTGATAGGTTGCAGGGAAAGGGAATGGAAAAGCTTTTGACATGTCATGATTGTGCTTCTGCCATCTAAGGCTCCACTTTTCTGAAGACATGATTTTTCGTTGACATGGTGACTACTATTCATCTACCCCCTTTTTACTATCCATCTACCACTTCTCAACACTTACGGTTTCCTAGAACCTAGAACTATTGCAATTCCCTTCCAACGGAGAGTACCGCGGAGTGGGACGTAAAAGGATCAATATCTCCGGATAAATATCGAACGTTTAATGTATCTAAAGTACGTGTTCCCACTCCTCATTTTGTAAACTAGCCTACCTACAACTTCCTACTTTTTATACCATGTCTGACTGTACCCAATCAATAGGCATGATGACCGACCACCTTCTCCATTAATTCAGACTCTTTGCACCGTGGATTATGAATCAGCTGAGATTAGGACCCACCTTCTAAATACATAGCCCCTATTAATTATTTAACTTCTTTTTCAGTTTCCAAATATAAAGAATCTCAACAAGTAAATAAGTCCGCCGTCTAGGTAAGCCGAACAGAACTAGTTGATGTACCCTCCCAGCGTCCAGTTAATATATCGTTGGAGAGAGCTTAGCGCTCTTGCTAGTCCAAAAGGTGTAACTAGCTACTCAAAGAGACTATATCTGGTAAGGAAGACTGTTAGCCATTCGTCTCCTTGTATGTGTAGCTATGATTAGAGGTATACCTTCTAGTAAGCCACCATTTTTTTTTCCTGACCTGTATACCTATCTAGACTATCTCAGTGGAAATCTGGGTACTTAGATCGCTAGGACATCGATCTGAGTAAACTCAGTTTTTGAATTTATACCGATGTACGGAAATGCTTTTGCAAGGCTGAATAGCTCCTGCATCTACCACTCCAGCACATATATGCCCGTTCTCATTAACATAGCCTCAGGATAGAACTGCAGCGTATAACAATGCCCTTTCTAGACTGGTGTACCTTCCACCGTCCCTTGATTGGGTACACTTTCCTGGCTCGGGGCGTGTCTTCCTGCCCGGTAAGCTCGCGGTACTTCCTATAAACTTAGGAGCTTCAGCCCCACCTTTCTCCCTCCGCCAGCCACACCTTCCTTACTCCCGCAGTCCAGTCTGGGCAAACGCAAGCGCGACACCGATCACCTGCCGCTGCACGCCATCGCCATCGAACCCCAACACAGCTCTGATTTGGCAAGTTGGCTTGACGTCAGAGGCGATATTTTGAGCAACATAACAAAGAGTCATTCTTTTCCGCCCACTCGACAAGCCTGTGATTTATTTTCAAGGTCTCATCCACACGACAGCCACCCTCGGCCGCCACTTGTCTGCGAGTCGATCACTCCACCCAAGAAGCAGTCTGGACGCCACGGCCATCTCCAAAACGTCATTAACAAAGGAGAGTCATAGGTGGTAGCACCTTTCATCGACCACAACAGCAATGAGCTGTTCAACGTTGAACTCTGGAAGAGCTGTACACCTAACGGGGCTCGCAGCCAACTGCGCGAGGTCACGATACAATCTGCACAATCGTTAATCGTCTTCCCGTGCAATCTGTCCGTGATTGGATACTGCCCACGAAGCGAGGTGGCGGCCAACTCTTTCTTTAAAAATGGTATTAGAAGGTGGCATTGGTCTACTCACATCTCGCGAGACGTTCCCAGAGTGTACCCGTGACATTCCCATTACCTTCACATTATCATCGCACGGTTCTGGCGCGTTCGGTGCCTTCATCGCGCCTGACGAACAAGAGCCGGCTCTACGCATTTTCCCTACCGAAACGCCTGTCAATTGCGAAGTTTCCGACACGCTGTCTACTATACACTTCACTAAAAAGAGAAAGCCGAATGATGCGAAGATCGATGCCGCTCCATACGCCACGATGATGAGAGTTCCCAAGTACGCATTTTGGCGTATGCTAGGCGCTGTGGGAATAACGAGTGCATTAGGACGGCGGTTTACAGAAGCCACTACGCTGCTAAGCGTATAGAGAGCCTTACTTGGGCCGTACGACAGTCGTACAATTTGGATTCACCCACGCCGTCATAACCAGACCACCCAGTTCTTCCTATTCCGAACCGCGCAGGCGGATGTTGGTGCTTTTCAGTGCTTTAGTATCAATGGTGTTTCGAGAATCAAGGGGGTCTATATCTTGGAGATGATTCTTCAGTGTGGCAAAGCGGAGCGGGCCTTTTTGAATACAGGCAGGCAGGGCTTGTTACCGCTGCTGGACTTCAGATGGGTGAGAACCCTGACTTTTCGTCTGGATGTGCCGGAGAAGAGAAAGACACTAACAGCCATGTAAGCTGGGGATGCTAAGGCGTATGGAACTGCAGTCTGTTAGGTCCTCCTGATGGCGGGCCTTGAAGCTGCCTTCAGTGCGCAGCAACGGCATTTGATGGCTGTAAAGAGAGGGAATTCACGACTTGGGCTGAGAGCCGTGTGGAGGCGTCGCGGAGCAATCTTACTGAGGTTATACTCAACGATACCGAATTCTACAAAACCGAATTCCCCCAGGTTGGAATTGCCAATGCTGAGTCTAAGAGCACCATACCTAGGCCTGGAAAGGCCTCATCTACGAATGCGTCATCCACGAATGTGTTATCTACGACGTCATCATCGAAAGCCTCATCCACGAAGGCTGGAGTCCTCAAACCGTCCGGAATCCACAACCTTAAGGCCGTCAAATATCCAACAGCCGCGAAACCGCTTATAAAGGCTGTTTTACTATTGGCTCTATTCGCATCTCCGAAGAGATACGGAGGTTTCCTGCGCTGAAACCTGTTATGTCGAGCATTGTGCAGATTGGGACGACTATTAATAAGTATAATTAAGACTGATATCTAGAAGGGCGGCTATAATGGTTTGATGTGAAATTTTGTTCATTCCTCCGGAAAGAACCTTTTTCAACCATCTTAGGATGCTTATTTCCCCTATACTGACGAGAACGGTCGCACGGCTCTTCACACAGGTAGTAGCAACATCACCAGTCCTTGGGATTCGAAGTTTCCACTATCTCCCGCCCTTTCAAAACCGCAGTACTCTCCATTAGAAGTGAATTGCAATAGTTCTAGGTTCTAGGAGACTGTGAGTGTTGAGAACGGTTAGATGGATAGTGGCAATGTATGGAAATAGCAGGACACTTTGATATGTAATGTTCTTATTGAGATCCTTCGCTATTCGTGCGCTTGGCTTAGGAAGCTACAGGGAACTATACTAGGCTAGTGTTGGGTGCCTTGACAAAAGGGTTACGAATTCATTAAGGAGTGGAAGACATATGAGAAGTTGAAGGCTAAGATCGTGTTTACAGTCTACATATTTATTCTATGCCCTACATGCCATCTAAATATAGCGTACGTACCATGACTGTCGTGCCATGAAACTTCCGTTGTGGGCTGTCACCTTCATTGCTCCCGAGGTCCTGAGCGGCCTACGTAATCATGCCAGGGGCTTGACTTCACGGAGGTCTGGGAGCAGTAAAACGGTAGCATACTGGAAATACACATAACGTCCATTAAGATCCTAAGCGCATGTATGCTGCATTTAAAGGACTACAGGACCGCTTGAAAGACCAAATTTAGGTGGTCGGGCAGAAGGATTTTAACTACTATCGGGAGGTGTGCGACAAGCGGCAACCCCTTAACCCAAGGCTGCTTCTTAGTCTATCCTTTTCTTATTGCGCTATATCTCTTCAGATTATTGATGTCTGTGAGGGTCAATGAATATGCGTGGATTTGAAATTTTGCTTAAAATCGATATTAAGAAAAGTTGGGACGAAGCAAAGAACAGTGCCGTCGTATTTTCGCTTCAACTGATAAGATAAAATGTAAAGCCACAGTCACGTTACCTCAGCCACACTTAGACATATCCGTGTTCCTCGTTGCTTACCGTATATTTCTGGATTGCCACGTCAAGCCAACCGGTCATTATCTCCTAGTCCAGTCAATACGCTAAAAGTCAACAGCTTTCCCAGGCCCATAAGCTTTGATTTTTTTGCTCTGCTTTAATGCATTGATATATTTATTTTATTTTCAAAAATTCTCTAAATTGGGGTCTCGCTGGCGCAATGGTGAGTTAGAGTTAGCTCGGGTAGAATTTTCAAATTAATTAATTGATTCCATTAGGTAGCGCGCCAGACTTCTACCATACTTCTATGATTCTTCTTTCTTTAGAAAAATCATTTCTTATGAAATCTGGAGGCTGTGGGTTCGAGCCCCACGCGAGATGCATTTCCGACTTTTTTTTTTGGGCCATTTCTTGGCGTTGAAAGGATTACAAGAACGCAAGCGAGAGCTTGGAATTTCTTTTCGGTGTGCGGGGTTTGGATGAGGGGTAACGAGAGTAAAACGGTGCTGAACTGCTACGGAGTCATCCCTCCGAAGGCGATTCTAAATATTAATGCTGAGGAGATATGGACTGGAGATGTGAGAGACTGGGATCTGGTTTGATCCTTTTTCCATATTATTTCAGGCTCACATATATACACACATCTCATATTCAAGGCCTAAGCAACCTTCATGGCTAGCTTAATGGCTAGCTCTGGGGAATGGTGCCCTCAGCCTCCAAGAATATCTTTGGAGCAGGACCTTGTGGGTAAAGTAGCAGTGGTAACGTATGAATTTTTCGATATTCGATTCCTGTATCAATTATATGATCATCCTCTATCCTTTTTATGTTCTCGGTATCCAGGACTCCGTTGCATACACTCTTTTTCTCATTTCCAAAGTAAAGCACCGAAATCAATCGTCGGCACCTACAACTTCCCAGGTCATTTTTTTCAACCATCATTTAGCTCTTTCCTACTTTACGATATCTCTATCTCGCTATCAATCTTGTTACGACTCAGTTCCCTTAGTATGCAACTACCCCTGACAGCAACCAAAGTAGGGTATTCCTCCTTGAGTTTCTGCCATCCCAACCCCACCATCTCTTAAACTCCCTGAATCGTAGACAGTGCATTCTAACATCCTCATTGTAAAGTGGCGCAACCAAAGGCATCGGTAGAGCCATAGCTCTCAACCTCGCCAGCCGCGGCGCAAACATTCTCGGAACCTGTTCTTCCCCCGAATCACTGCACCATTTCGACACTCTGTCCATCAATGTAAAGAATTTGTATGACCCCGAGCTTCATAGTTCTGCTGCCAAATTATCCCAAATCGAAGCCCTCCACTGTCCCAAGATCGTCGGCATCATAGCAGATATCACAATACCCACTGCCCCAACTACTATTCTCGATGCTCTCCAGTCAAATTTTAAAGGAAAAGTCGATATCGTGGTGTTTAATGCCGCGGTCATGGGATTGGCGAGGATGGGGGAGGGTGCGGTGAGTGAGACGTTTGTGAATCGGGCGCTGGAGGGGAACGTTGCGTTTCCGATCATGTTGGTGGAGGCGTTGGTTAGTAAAGAGTGTTTTAAATCTGGAGGTAGAGTCGTTGCGGTTTCCAGCGAGGGAGTCAGAGTCAGGAGACCGGGCGGTGGGTGAGTTACCATTTTTCTTTGCCCCTACAGTGAGGAGGTGGAATTGAGTAACGGTGGTTCATGCTCTGAAACCTGGTAATTGTTTCTGCGTTGCGATATGGAATGATTTCAAAATAGAGAGATTCTGAAGGTGTGGCATGCCGGGCAGAGTGGTTGTCGTCACACAGTAAGGGCGAGCTGGGTCGGTGAGGAAGAAAATTTACAGTCTGCGACGTGGTCCATCTGAGGGTGACTCTTGCTATCGGTAGCTGGAGGGAGCGACAAGCGGCTTCCCACTGGAGAGCCGGGTTCATAGGAGTAGGCGCAGAGTGAAGACAACATCGACCTGTCTGCGAGCCGAACCTACTGTTGCCCTCGCGCCTTCCATCCCACGCCATCGACTCCTCCATTCCCACCTCTGATCCCGACCACATGTAGACTTCGACTGCTTCATTTGGGATTGCTTCTTTGGTCCTTGCTGGATACCAGTGATCAACGTACGCTTCGGGCTGCACCGTTGTTTCGATGGAGGTCACCTTCTCTCCCACTCGGAATGAGAAGCCGCTCCAACGGAAATCCCTATCGGTCCCGGCCTCCATCTCGTCGCCATGCGCGCCTCCTGTCATTTAGCTACACTGTAAAGAGGCGCACAAAACTCAAAAGAATGAGCTTGTAGCCTTTTGAACGCTTAACTGACCGTCATTGTGAACAGGGCCGTCTACGCCGCCACAAAAGCTGCTTTAGAGTGCCTGATGAGGTATCGTGTCATTCTCCCTCTTCCCTATCCGTTTCAATTGACTTTATTGAAGAAAGTGGGCCGACGAGCTCGGCGCTCGTCCCGGAATGGAGGGTACCACTTTCAACTCTGTAAGCGTTGGCTTTACTAAAACGGATGCCTACTATAGAATTCCACTGGACACTAGGGAGAAGCTTATGACGGCTGATGCTGTGGAGGTGGCGGTTGGTAATCGGATAGGGGAAGCAGAGGATGTGGCTGACGTGGTTGGCATGCTGGTCAGTGAGAATGCTAGGTGTGTAGTGCAAAAATGCCCAGCGCGAAGAACAGAGTCGCTAACTTAGCTAGGTGGATCAGTGGAAGTGTGGTCGATGCTACGGGGGGAAAGGCTAAGATCCTGTAAGGTAATAGATTAGCAGCTCAGTGAATGAGAGAGATTGTCAGCTGGCAAGATTTGAGCTGAGATGATAACTCAAAAGGGGCAGATGGGAAGTATGTCTGGTTGAGCATCATGGCGGTAGGAGTTGTGATCCTTAGTGCTGCTTCAGTCAAAGGAGGAATATCAAAGCACGAGGCTAGATGTAATCATTGAAAATGATGGTGGGGAAATGGAGTGATAGTGTCGTGAGAATAAGCATGTATTGAGCCTCCTTCTGGCTATTGGGATATAGCCATATTTTGGGTTTATGGAAACGTGAGCACATTGGGACGCCCAAAACCCGGGAATTGTGTTGCAGAGACCTATATTGGGTATAGAGAAATGGAATACAAGAAATAATGACGAGGCTTTACCCTTCCCGCTTTCTGTGGAATACCCTATGGTAATTAAAATTCATATGGCTGTAGTCACAAAGTTGGCTTCAAGGGCTTTCCTTTAGCTACGAAAACGCAATGTATTCCAACCTGATGATGTTGGAGGGGAGGTACGTTTTGCACCTCTCCTGTCCTGCGAGATATGAGAACCTGCGAGTGCGTGAGGCAAATGATTACGGGCGCAACGCTGGAAGAAGGCTCAATTGGCAGAACAGATCGGCACGACCAACCCTCATTTTATTTGCTTTTCATGAAGGTCTGCCGGTGAAAGTTGCCAATCGTGGCATTGATGGAAAGCCAAACCAGGTATGTGCTCCAGATTAAGTTCCTCTTCTCTGCTTCCAGAAGCACTATGCCCCACGCCCGGTACCGGATATCTTGATATTAGGGGGTGAAATGAGAATAAGATATTGTAGATTAAGCACTGCTCATGACCCAATGACGTGACAATTCATCGAAGCAACGGTGACATGCGTGAAGTCGGTAAGCAAAAACGGCAGTCATCTAGCATACAATATTTGATGATCGGTGCTAAAGTTTGAAGGGAGATGCGGTCGAGAGTAGTTTGCGTGTCCCCGTAGATGAAGAGGGTCTGGATTGGAAAGGCTCAGGAACGGTTTGATATTGTAAAGGGGTGTATGGAGGATTCCGTTGCCCAAAATTATCAAATTCTTAAGTTACTCTCTTCTGCAAGATCGAGCCGCTCGTCATAATGAAGCACCGACTTCTCAAGGTACTCGGTGGAACGGCCTCCAGAATTCTCCTGATGATATCTGGTTCATCTCGAGGCTCTAGGCTCGAGGCTCGTGGCATCCGGATAAAACAGAAAAATAGGCGGGTAAAGAAATCGTGATCCTGTAGCAGTAAAGCATTCTGGAAGTATTTCTACCTTAGGGTTAGTGAATGGGCAAAGGGATAGCTGCAAGACCCACCGATCTCAACGTGCAGAGTTGAGGGCTTTGGCATGGTTATATCAGACCCTGAAACATGCGGAATGACCTCGACGCGCGTTCCTCTACATCGTGCAGTTCAACATCATACTCAAGAGCGTAAAGCCTGAAGCAGAGAACAGACACTACTGAAACTGTTTGATTGAAAGATGCAGATAGCCAGACGGGCGATGAACTCGAGGCAGGTCCAAAAGCCGTCAATGAAAATTTGACCTTGTCGCCACAACGGAAAATCTCGCGGTCTCTAAAAAAGCACTTACGAAGATCTCGAAACTACATGTGCAGAACGAGATTCAATCTTCGGTGTTTTAACCCTAAATTGGTACCGGTTGTACAGAGGAGGGAACTCCGTGATGCTTTGGGTCGTTGATGCTTTCAAAGCACAACTGTGGACGTCTGTCTATTGCCCTTCTTCCTGCCATATCTCTATTGTGAGGAGCCTTATCGCCTCCACAATTATCGTGATCTCTGATAACTCCCGAGGTCATTATCTTGCTGCACCACTAGGCAAAACAGCGTACATGTTGTTCTTCCTCCAATCCCTGGTGCACGCAGTGAGGTGAGCTCGTGGCTGTTCCAGTTACCGGTCAGCAATATGGCGATATCTTCGTCGTCACCAGTCGCATTGAGCTTGGCACAGGGATTGGACTTGATATAACTGGCGGATAAATGCAGCCCACTTGTTGTTGCAAATGGATAAAATGGTGCCGTCGCGCTAGGCACATTTCCCCAGCCCCTCGGCGTTCACGCAGCAGTCCTGCCGTGCCCGCAGCGCTCTGAACTGCCCGACAAAAACATGTTAGTAGGCCGGGAGTATTCTCGTCCAGCCATACAAAGCATCGAGGACACTCGAACACGCGGATTTTACGGAACGTTGAAGCTTCCGTATGAGCAGGTTATGGTACCTCGCTATCAGCTTTCAGACGCACGTCGATCAAACTCTCGTTCTGCTTTACTATATCTCAACCACCAGCGGGCTCTGTGGTCACCACCATCTGCCTGAGCCGCTTGGATTCTTCCCCAGACTGTCCCATAGGACTAATTTGATCCTCAAATTTACGGAGATGGTAGAGACGGCCCTCGACACCTGCCAGTTGAATACCTCCCGTCGAATCTTCGCCGAGATCCAGCTCCGCATCAACGGTTTCAACACCTACGGCTAGGCCCCAAGCCCTTCCTGCGCATACAATACACTCTCCGAGCCTTCTATGGCGACTATGATACAGGCAGAAAGCGTCTCAACATCCCACCTAAAGGAAAACGGCGTCGTCGATATCTACGAGGTGTCCAATGGCATCAAGCCGTCGTTGCTGATCATACACAACGATGGAGAAGAGGACATTGTCAGCGTATTTGCAGATGTCCTTGGACAGTCTTGGGAGTCGGCGTCGTCGATGGACGAGGTGAGGACGGGAATCAGTTCTACCATTTATGGTCTCCGGAATACATTGATCGGAACACATCTGGATAATTGGGATCGCTCAAGACTTTTGATCAATGCGCATTGCATTGATGGGGGACACTCACTCGACGAAGGCCTCACGGAGCGATGCGACTACGAATATCTATACACAAAAACACCATTCTTCAGGAGGGACGTTGCGCGATTTCTGTCCTTCATTCTTGGACAGATTGGACCACATCGGGATCTAGCGAAGAAAGAAAGGACCACACTTATATCGACCACCTTTCCTGACGTCCGTGCAGCCTTACCAAACCTCGATATTCTGTCTGTCGGAGCGGACGCGGTAGAAATAAGAGTAGATCTATTGAAGGAGCCTCTGCCGGACGGGACCTTCAGCGCAATCCCCAGTCTCAAATATGTTGGAGAGCAACTGATGCTGTTACGTCAGCGAACCGAACTACCAATCATTTATACAACCAGATGTACGAACGAGAACGGGCGATTTCCCATGGATGATCCGAATCTCTTCTACAAGTACCTGTCTCGGGCGATACAGTGGGGATGCGAATATATTGATGTCGAACTATGGCTTCCTGAGGATATCCGACGAAGCTTGGCGGAGAAGAAAGGGAACAGCAAAATCATTTCTGCGTTTCACGATTTTTCGGGTAAATTCAAATGGACTGCGCCTGAGGCTCAGGAACTATTTGAACGAGGCGCTGTCTATGGCGATGTGGTTAAGATGATTGCGCTGGTGAATTCAATGCAGGACAACTACGAACTAGAGTACTTCCGGTCGACTATCCAAACGAAGAATCCCCACCCTCCTTTTTCAGGCCTCAATATGGGTCCTATGGGTCAACTTTCTCGTACCCTAAACAAGATATTCACCCCGATAACACATCCTCTTCTGCCCATGATTGCAGCCCCCGGCCAACTAAGCGCTGCCGAGATCAACCAAGCCCTACACAGTATGGGGCAAATGCCGAAACTAGACATCTACGGCATTGGCAGTGTTCGATCGACCACCCAGGCTATGTTCTTTGAGAAGTGCTTTAACGAACTAAGTCTACCACATCAGTTTATGTTCGTCGAGAGGGCACCAAAGGCCTCAGTGGAAAACATCATACGCCGACCAAACTTTGGAGGGGCATACATCAACCCCCCTCTTGCCGCATCGGCGCCGTATCTACCTACCCTATCAAACGCAGCGCGAGCGATAGGACAAGTCGACACTGTTGTTGTGCGCACGGAAGCGAGTCATGCATCGTTCATCGGGGACAATGCAACGTGGAAAGGGATTCGGGCCACTTTGAGCCGCGACTTCGTACCGTCGGCTTATAGTGGACGAGCTGCGTTACTACTGGCAAGCGCAGAGGCCGATGCAGCAGCGGCAATCTTCGCATTGAAGAGTCTGGGCATTGGTCCTATATATACTATCGGTTTTAAAACACATGGATCGATGGCTGCCGAGGTCGAACCAGTACGGTCCGTGGAGGATGTGAAGCGTCTGGAGCAGCCGTTTGTCATTATCTCGGCGCTACCAGCAGAGAAGTCGCTTCTTGTGGTCCCTCTGCTCAAGCATTACAGAGTCAATGGGGATAGGAACGGAAATGCCGTCGGGAGGTCGGCTGGCAAGGTGTTTGTTGACCTGGCCAACGGACCTCGCAAAGGAGATCCGTTAGCAATTGCTACATCAGCAGGATGGACATCTTACGGCATCGCTGATGTAGCCGCTTGGAGTACAGTCGAAATAATGCGGAGCCTGGTCGGGCTCAATGTGCCATATGATTTTGTTCGTTTAGCTAGCGGAAGGGGATTGTTCTAATGGGAAAGTTTGCAATCATTCCTATACAAGGTCACCTTGCCTGCGTGTGTATTGGTGTGCGTGGAAGGCATTGTAATGCAGTGGTGTTCATCCCTACAGATATATTATTGATCCTGTCATCTACCAATCGTTAGATATTGCCCTACCCAAAACGGTGGCGGTCGCCCGGCTGCTCGACTGCACGCAACGGAACCTCTGATCATCAGGGATGTCGGGCAGAGAGATTGCATGAGGTGAACATCCTGCAGCGGCTCGCCCTGTGCTCACCCAGTGCCATTGGCTCGCGTTCGCTCTGCTGTCCAGGGACGCCGTTGTGCTGTAACCCGGTAGAGGTTTCCCCAGATTATTCCAAGAGTAGCTTCGTGCATTCCAGAAGGCTTTCTCCGCCGTCTATGCCGCTTCTGGGGACAAGGAGCGTGAATTGAACGAATCAATAATTATATTTGGCCCCGCGCTAGGTCAGGGTGCTGGGGTAGGTTTTCATTCTAACGGCTTCATCAGTCACCCGCTAGCACTCTCTTGCCCCCTTCTGACTGGCGTTGATCAAGGTTTCTGTCTCCCTTCGTCCTCTATGCAACCTCGCCCGTCGGCCCAATGATCCATCTCAACTGCCGTGTCCAGTTAGTCCGCGATCATCACGCGGCCTCTGCACCCAGGCTTGCATCTTCTCATCATCGCGGAGACACAAACTGAATCGTTTCGGAGCCAGACATCCCGCAGATGCTCCACCAGCCCTGTCTAACCCTGGTCTCTCCCCACCTGCGGGCGCCAGACGACCTTAATTTGCACCTTCATATCTCACCTCCTCATCGGTCACTGCGTTTCCTGACGTCTTTGCTTCCTTTCAACGTCCTATGTCCACCCAGCGATGCGTCTTGTCTTTCGCAGAACGCCCTCTGAACGCCCATCGAGTTCTTTTACTCATTGGCAACCAAAATGTCGAGACCGCAGATCGGCATCGACCGCCTCCCGACGCGACGAGTCATGAACGAGCCTCGAGAATCGATGAATTGCAAAAGCTGTCGGAAACGAAAGGTACTTGTGATCCTTGACGCTACCCCGACGCCCTCACGACCTCAGCTGATGTACATCGAAGATCAAATGTAACCGCACTCGCCCAACTTGCGAAGCCTGCCAGGTATTCGCGTGTCCCTGTATATACGGTACGCTCGACCCACTAGCATGTTCCAATTTCCTATGCTTAACGCTGACATCTACCTATAGACGCTGTTCCAAAGAAGAGAGGACCGAAGACAGATGTACTCGAAGCCTTACTGAAACGTGTCGATGGACTTGAGAAACGCCTCCATTCCGAGGGGAAGAGTGATTCTCTGCCAGACGCAGAGTCTTCCGCAAGCCAGGACACGAGCAGCGACAACAAATCCATCAACGACTCCTTACCTCCGCCCCGACCTTTGCTCGAGATAGCCCCGAATCCCGCGAGCTCCACGAATCAATTGATGTCGCCAATTGAGCCAAGGTGCCTATAGACAGTGTAAAGTACGTATATGGAAGTTAAGCTAACAGTGCGTCAGCCTGCAATCACCCAACGTCATACCAGACCTGCTCCTGGACACCTACTTTGCTAGGATTCATGGCAAACCTTATCACATTCTGGATGAAACAACCACGAAGCAGCGCATGCAAGCCAATCAGCTTCCTGCATACTTAGCCTACGCCATATACGCAGTGAGTGCCAGGTAAGCCAGATCGTCACATGACCTTCCCAAGGCCAATCAATCTAACATACTAAGATATGCACCCCATTTCGGCGGGTACAATGCTGCCGTACGCGTCGGCCAAGAGTATGCAAGGCGTTCTCGGATGGAGCTTGATATTGATGAACCCTCTATCGAGGCCCTACAGGCTCTCCTGCTACTTTCCCAAGCGAGCTACCAAACGGGCAAGGGCAAGAAGACGTTTATGTTACTCAGTACGTATTTCTCGTACTCGGACATTGCTCATCGCTAACCTAATTTTTTAAGCTTCCGCGATCAGCATGGTCTTTGCGCTCGATCTTCATCGTGAATTGCCACTGACGTTGAAGGTAACGCCTGCTGAACGAGAAGGCCGACGAAGGCTTTTCTGGTCTTGCTACCTCATGGACAGATTTTCTGCAACTGGATCAAAAAGACCCTCGTTGATTGCGGATGAATCCATTGTTCTTCGCTTACCATCATGGCAGCTTCACCCAGGCGCAATGCTCCTCGAGGGTGATTATTTTCCCAATGGCTCCAATTTGCAGTACATGGCAGGCTCGGGTAAAGGAGGCCAAGGAAGCATGGGTATGCTGATCGGCATAGCAAAGATCCTGGGTATAACGAATCGGTACCTCGCCGCTGGGGGTGTCAAGGGTGATTCGCATTTCCCTTGGCACTCCCTCTCCAACCTGTCCAAGATCCGACAAGAACTGGACATATGGGCCTCAGAGACGCAGGACACCTTTACCTCTATTGAGGCTTTGTTCGGCCAGCCTGACAGCACGATATTGGTCCTAAGCAAATTGGTATATCACCTCATACATTGTCTCATCTATCGACCATTTTTACCGGTAGACCTGGCCGAATTGTCGGGAACATCGCAACACCAATCCTGGCAAATCGAGGCAACAAACCTATGTTTTCTCCACGCGAATGCGATAGCGGAACTGGTCGAAATTGGAAGAGCATCCTCTATCATCGATTGGCCTGCCTTTGTTGGTTATTGTGTCTGCACCGCAGGAACCATACACGTCCATGGCGCTCATTATCGGGGACGCGAAGGCGAGGTATTTTCTGCGAGCCCAGAATTTCTCTCCCGGGAAATGCACCAGCTTTCTGAATTGCGCTTCATTTGGGCTGGTGTTCAACATCAACGTGAAACGCTGCAAACCATCTACGGATGCCACACTGAGCTTGTGAAGTCGCTAGCGAGCAATCCGATGCGCTTCTCACCAGTCTTCCAATTAGAGGATTTCTTTGATCGTTATCCGGGACAGATCTTTGATGGGGCTCATGTCACATTCAGCGAAATCCAGGTGGAAGCCGTCCACGAAAGGTAACAATCACTTCGTCCACTGATATAACCCTGGTGTAGTTACGTGAACTGACATTTGCTCTAGCCTATCTACTTACAACATCGAGCAACGCAACAACATGTACATGGGCACCGGCATGATGAATCTCAACAGCTACCAGCAACAACCTATTCAGACATCGCATGCTTACGCGAACGGCCATCCCACAAAGAAGCGACGGTCCACAGCAACTAGCGGGCCTAAACCACCTGCACCGCTAGCTACTCCTACATCAGCAACAGTACCGACGACCAATAGTGCTGAAAAATCGCATGCCGAACCGCCCTCCGCAACCGCAAGCGAGCCTAAGTCTCAGGACTTCAACACCCCATCAACCTCTCTACCTCCATTTACCCCTCCCAGTGCCTCCAACAACAACAACAATCCCGTTCTCCCGTTCTCCCCCAACTTCTCCTTCTCTCCCTTCCCCCACATTCCCAACCTTGACCAGGATCCAACGCCTACCCCCGGAGATCCTAATCATACCACGTCCGCCAACCAGGACACCTCGACAAACCCTTTCGATCCGATGCTAGGTATGCCGACACCCTATGACCAGCAGCCCACACCTGGGGGTGCAAGCACATCTGGCTCAGTACATACCGACCCGGATAAGGATCCCTTCTTGAGCCTGTTGGAGCAGTTAGCGGAAAATGAGGTTTCTAGGGGTGGGCCCAGTGAGCTGGATTTTTTTTTGAGTGGGCAAAGTGGCTGATGGAAATCTGGCAATACAGACGCAATCATAATATGGACTTGCAAAAGCATGTTTGGGCAAAAGGACAGGGATAGGAAAAGTGCTGCGCCTGGGACGATGGGGAGCGTATTGGGACAGGAAATAGGATGGGCCTTGAAATAAGAGGAACCGTACCATCCGTTAAAAAGAGGCATGGGCCTGATCAGAAGATACGAATGCGAAGAGATCCGCCTAATCCGGATCTATCCGCTTCGATTGTGGAATTTACGCGGCATTCTGGCATGATAAGCGTCGCCTTCGGATTCATTGTACGATAATATGGTAAAACCGGCACTAGCATAAAGTGGAATGCAAAGCGCTGATTACACTTGCAGCGCAGATCTGTTTCTTTCTGCGTGTACATCCAGATAATGTTTTTGGGGCTCACAAACATCTTTTCGTTTCTGATCATCACACGATCGAGTGTACCCTTAACGACAAACGGTCAATGCCCGAAGCAAACGCCGATGTAAGCAAAATCTGGGGTACGTATGCGGTGTGATATGTACCCCGGAAAAAAAGGTGGCCTGGGATCCATGCTTGTATGCAAAGGAACGGAGAATTCAATGGAAAGTTCAATGGGGATCTATTCTACCGGTACCAATCCCTAATCTATACGTATGGGTGGAGTCTATGTCATGGTGACCTAAAAGGGATTAGTAGGAGTTTGTGAGGCTTGAATCGGAAGGGGGCAGGGGGTCCAAAAGCGGAGTAAACGCACCAGTTCCTCAGCCGAAACAGGATGAATAGCCTGCAAAAACCTCCGCGTTAGCACAGTTCACGCCAAGCTATCCCCCTAGGGAACAGGGGCAGAGACGTTGAGATGGAGCCTGGACTGTGCCAGGAACATGAGTATTACATACCACACAATTGTCAAAATCCTTCTTGGTTGCGCCCATCTTAATCGCAACGCCGAAACCTTGTAAAATCTCACTGCTTGCGGTGCCAAGAATATGCAATCCTACAACCTTTTCTTCTTCCCCAACGCAGATGATCTTATATGCTGTTGGACCCTTGTCTTCTGGCTCCATCATTGCATAGTACATTGCGGTGAACTCCGTCTTATAAACCTTCACCTTGTCGCCGTACTTCTCCCGAGCCCCAGGCTCAGTGAGACCAATGGACCCAATTTCAGGGTGAGCAAAGACAACGGAAGGGATATTCGAGTACTCGAGATGAGCGTCCTTTTTGTCGCCAAAGAGGCGATCTGACAGGCGTCGACCAGCTGCTATAGCAACAGGCGTGAGCTCGAATCCGCGGTCGCACACGTCGCCCACGGCGTGGACATTGGGGAGGTTTGTATTTTGGTATTCGTCGACTATGATATGGCCCTTTTCATTGAGCTTGATACCGAAGTCCTTGATATGCAGATCCTCGATTTCAGGGGTACGACCAACAGCGAATAGGACGGTCTCAACGTCGATAGTGGATTCTTTCTTGCTTTCCATTTCTTGATATGTGACTCGCTTGAGGCCGTTGCCGATATCTTCTACTTTGATGATCTGGGACTTTTTGTGCAGATTGATACCTTGACGCTCATACTCTTTGGTCACGGTGTCCTGAATCATGGGGTCGAAACTTCTGAGAAGCTTCTGGCCACGGATAAAGAAATGAACGCGGGTGCCCAATGCATGGAGCATGCCGGACATCTCGACACCAATATAACCTGCTCCGCTCGTTGCTATGCTCTTTGGCTGTGCTTCGAGCTCGAAGAAGCCATCGCTGTCTATGCATAATTCCTTGCCAGGGATATCAGGGATCGTAGGGCGTCCGCCGGTTGCAATAAGAATGTGTTTTGCCTTGATCTTCTGGGTCCCTCCGACCTCCAACACCACCTCGACCTCATCCTTTCCTACGAACCTCGCCCGTCCTTTGACGTGCTCAATCTTGTCCCTGTTAAGATTGTTTTCATAGATGCCGTTCAATCTTTTCACATACGCATCCCGCTTCTTCTTGAAACATGGCCAGTCAAATGAGGGAGTGTCATACCCACTGAATCCATAGGATCGGGCGTCTTTGAATGTCTCAGAGATGGCAGCCGCATTCCAAGTAACCTTCTTGGGGACACAACCGACGTTCACGCAGGTCCCTCCCATTCGATTTGATTCAACAGCAACGACCTTGGCGCCATATTTAGCAGCTCGTCGAGCTGATGCGATGCCTCCACTACCAATACCAATGACCAAGTAGTCGCATTCCTTCAGGACGGGAGCCATGGTAGAGCCTGCGGTTGAGAAGTGGCGGGAGAAGGCTGAGAGGCGAGTTGACGCCACTGTTACTGAAGAGAAGATACAGGTCTGGGAGCTGGAGGTGCTGGAAGAAACACTGAGGGACAGACGTTGGAGTTTATAAACAAGCGTCCTACCCATGAAGGCAGCAGCGAATGGCCCGTGACTATTTAAATAATGACGCAATGACTAGCTCTGACAAGGAGTGGAGGCTTGGAGGTTAGTAATCCAGATAAATCTCGATGAAAAGCGCAGAGTGAATGGCGGCGATTCATAAAAAGAGCGAACGGAGGAATGAGTACCAAAATGAAAGGTTGCCCGAGTATTGAATACAAGTACCTGCTGAGAGGGCAGCTCAGGAACGGGATATGGTGTAAACCGGCGGTGGAAAAACTGTGATAGACGGAAACTCGAGGGACATTGGTGTGAGAGGTGCAGAAGCGCACGAGCCACAGTTCCGCCATCGGTTTTGCTTCCGCCGTCTGCATCTCAAAATGGCACTTTTATTCCACATCATCCACCCCACTCTCAAATTGGTGATTCTGAGTATGCAATAAGCCTTCCTGCCACGCTTAGCGATATAAACCACGTCCAATTCTATCCAAACAGCGTATACCACTAACCACGCCCAGCCGATACTCCATCATCATACCTACTAGAGTGACGTATCGGCTTCCACCGCGTCGAACCCTCACGCCAGCCCTGGCCCAAAAGCTACTATCTTGGTTTGGCTCGAAGCTCTGAGCATGGGTGGTAGGCTGTCGATGCCACGTGCGCCGGATCGCATGAATGAGATCTCGAAACCTAAGCCTGGGTCCGCATCCGCTCGAATGACGAGGAATAGAGGCATAATCAATGGACGAGTACGCTTTCGGTTGAGGTCTGCACAGTCTTTTAGCTTACCGATCAATCTCTTTAGACCGTAATGGCCCCTTTGGCAGCCCTGACAATGGCTGGCCTCCTCTTCGTATATTCCAGAACCTCCATCCGAGCCGCAAAATTGAACGCGCAAAAACATCGTGAGGCGGATGGCGGACAGATTAGTTGGTACAATGAAAGTTTGCGCCGGCATGGCCAGCTAGAAAAAGTTGAGAACGACCAAACTACGTTCAAGGAGGCCTTGGTAGCCGATGTTAGTCGTAAAAAGAAGGGGAACAAGATGGTGAGCGAAGAGGCGGATGCGAAACCAGACAGGTCGAGTGACGAAGGTAGATTGAGGAAGTTAATGGGGAAGGATGACTAGAAAAGCTAGCTGGGGGAATAAGAAAAGAGCTTGGGATAAAATTCGTAAGATTATGACAGGCCAATGAGGTGTATATTAGGATCATTTCTTGAGATCTCAAAAACCACAATTTCTAAAAGCGGGAAATCCCATGAGAAGGGACACCTTCGTAGATCACTCTCTACGTGCACGATACGAAGGTAAGGATAGGTAAAAGGACTCAGACTCACGGTGGCCAGGTAGCGTTCGTTCAGTTTTGGGCATATTGATACCTAGGTCGAGTGCTCTTGCCTGCTATAATGGCGGGCTTGGAATGCCATTGGCGACTGTGCTCTATGTTCTTATGCGGGGGTGGGCTGAGGAAACGATGAAGAGCCGTCTGCTGCAGACATTGCTTTAAGATCAATGGTTCCTTTCCATACTGTATCTTGCAGCTAATACTTGTTTGCTCAGAATAACCTCTCTTTCATGCATAGAAGCTTTGAAAGAGGAGCATGACACATGGGAATAATGGTTATTTTCCTAGCCTAGGCGACGCAGGGCATAAATGAACATACCTACATGCATGCATTAAGTTCTCATTTATCGCTGCCTGTTCCCTAAAGAAGTTGCTTAGTAAGGTACGGATACACTTGGGAGCCTCCTCTTGAATCCTTACTGATTCAATTGAGCTTGACCAGCCTGTCTACGCTGTTGCCATGACTTAGGGTAGCAATCTCTTATCTATGTAATAGAAATCATGACGCCATGCGACTCCTTTCTAGATCTGCCTGGTATGTGTTGGCAGATGAGTGAACCTGCATCACAACTCACTAACAACACCATGCTCTTTTACAAGACTATGGGCTTCGCTACTGGTCTATACATCCGTCTAAAGTGTAGCCCAACAAATGAACTGCAAACGGGATCAACGGACCGACTGGTACGACTGGACTTATATGTCTGAAGTATCTCCGTGCAGGGGTCTGATTCGCTGGGGCATTCATGGTAGTGGCTTCAAGCTTTCACATGCCGTCTTGGACTTCCCCGCATTCTGAAGTCAACCGTTTTTGAAACATAGTAATCTTTTCGTTGAACTGTTTTGTAGATGTAAAGGTTGGTGTTACTGAGCATTGAGCTCTCTGAGTGCTGGGTTTGGCTGTACGGGCGCGGGGGGATGTGCCTTCCGCGGCCGCGCACCTGGCTTCACTCACTCCCATTACTTCATCGAGACGGCTGAGTGAAAACTTCACAGAAACTTGGAATACCTAGGTATTACATTCCAATGCCTGAATGAAGATCGTTTCTTCTGCGGTCCAATAAGAAGCACCTCTGCATGGCCGCCTAGGGAGCTTCCGTCGACTTGTCGCACAAAGCACCACCTGGGCAGCTATACCCCACCATTCCATCATCGCGCTTCTCCCATTCTCCATCACTCCAACTCGCTGCCATTGTCGTCCCACCCTCCCTCAGCTCACCCCGTCATCAACATCACTTCCTGGAGATATACCCGGACAATACTTGCAGGACTGAATTGCGGTCTTGATGGAGCAAGCTTGGCTACTGGCCATATCGCGATTGCCTTGAAGACCTCACCGTCTTCAACAGCTAGCGATAGCCAGTATGCCTGAGCGGAGGGATGATCGGCCTAATCAGAATAAAGACCAGGACAAGCAGAAGAATGTGCGGGAAGTTTCTCGAGCTGTGTTGAGGAGCGAGCAAGCAAAGCGATGGACGAAGAGGTATCGGACGGAGGTCGCTGCGAGCTCAAGCAGTCTTCTATCTACCTTTGTCGCTGTAAGCCTCCTCAGCGTCCAGGCTTCTGAAACCTTTCTGCGCGATTACTGACCACCTGAAGTACCCCTTAGATTCTGTCAAGACTCGACTGCAGGCGTACGTCGACTCTCCATTCCTCCATCAATTGTTCCTGACCATCTCCAGTTATAAATTTCACTCATTCTCCGACTGCGTGCGATCCACTTATAAGACAGAAGGCTTCCATGGATTTTGGCGCGGTAATGCATTGATCCCCTAATTGAGCTGTTGAATCTGCTAACACTATCCTGACAGGTGTATGGTCACCCCTTGCGAGCATTACTCTCGTTCGGACTGTTTCATTCTCGATCTACCAAAAATCAAAATACGCGCTCGATGATTGGATTTACCGGGCCACTGGGAGCTCCCCCCTCGTCATTGCGAATACCAAAGATGCACTACCGACATTATCAACTGTCACTTGTTTTGGGCTTGCGGGTGCGACAGCTGGGGCGGTCATAACAGCTATCGCGTGTAAGCAGTTGAGGATATTCAAATGTTTCTTTCGAGGGCTAACAAAATAGCGCAGGTCCCTTCGAATTGACCAAACTGAGTGCCCAAATCTCAGTGCTGATGGCTGAACGGAAGGATTCGGACCACAAGAATGACGCAGTGAGGAAGAGTTATCAGAATCTGGGAACATTTCGGACAGCGCAAACTCTAGTGAAACACAGAGGTCTCATGGGTCTTTATTCTGGTTTTCACTTACATATGCGTGAGCCTTGACCAACCCGTTATACCTTGAAGTATTTGAGCAGAAACTGATTCCTGACAGTGAGGGATACAATCGGCACTGGAATTTATTTCATTACATATGAAAGTGCGAAACAGCTTCTCGCGAACGCCCGGGGAAGTTCTCCGACCACTCCTTCGGCTGTCGTGCTCGCTGGAGGGTTGTGTGGGTTGGTTAGCTGGGCATGTGTAAGTTCACAGACGAGACCCAAGATGTATAAGAAAAGAGGGGATAACTACTGACGCAAGAGTTTAAGATATTTCCTATTGACACAGCGAAAAGCATCTATCAGAGGAATTGTTTAATCAGCGGTAAAGACAAGGCGAACAGACCGAAGATCCAGTTCTTCAACCCACGGATGTATCGCGGTACGCCTTCCTATCCATTTTGTACCTATACCGTTTCCTGGTTCTGTCTTTGGGCCCTGAGAAACTAACAAGTAAGTTTAGGTCTCGGGGTCTCAATGAGTCGATCCTGTGTCGTCAACGCTATCTTCTTCTCAGCATTCGAATTCTCAAAGAAGCGTATCAATCGTTTGACGGTTGATGAAAATCTTCTTCGTGAGAATGATCTCTAGAGAAATTTTCTAGTTTGATGTTGGCGTCTTCCATACACAGTTGTGATGCATCGGGAAAGGTGTATTTGGAATGGCATTACTGTAATTTACGGTTTCTTTACTGGCATACTTAACAGGAAAATTCCTAGGTTGATAACCTGGCTGTCTGGCACGTGCCGGAGCGGTCCCAACCTCTTGGTACCTTGGAAGATTTCAACCGCTAAGACTAACTCGGCCCGATATGTTGCCGTACAAACGTGATATTTAGACGTCCCAAGGCTCGCCGAACCTCTCACCTCTTTCTGATTCAGATTACCGAGTATGAACTCCGTGACATCAAACAAAATTCTGCTTGCTAATTCATTTGCCTCGTTCCCACGCACTCCGTACTATCGGAAAATTCCTCAACAGCTTCCCATGTAAAACCGGTTCAGACTCCGTCAGATCGAACCTTAAAGTTCCGATGACTTACCTACCCAGATAGGCAATTGGGTGGCTTCGGAACAGTTCGGAGCGCAGCATTTTGCCCAGGCTGCTATCCGAACCTTCACTGGTCTATCCTCTTTCATTATTCTTTCCTGGCAACAAGAACCTGCTGATAAACCCATGGACGACACCCGGCACTCCGACACGAACTCTGCCTTCCATCCACGCCTGTGGGCAGCATGAACAACGGTCTAGAAACCGGCTTGGCACATACGATTCTGGGGCGGTGAGGGTCAGCAAGAGCACCCTGAAAGTCCATGCGATGCAGCACAGAAGCCATGGTGATCTTTGCGCTACGCCTATCGATAAATCAACGTCAATCGAAAGCCTTATTGGGCGAAATGGAGGAGCAATTATCAATCCGAGCACTAATGGGAATTCTCGCGTACGGCAGAGGCAATTTTGAGTTGCTGATTTACGATGGGATTGCAGCTGACAGACAACGGATCCCTTGGGGCTGACAGTTTTGCTGATGATTTATAAAGTGGGAGAGCTGAGCCTCTGCGGGCGGCCTCCACGTTACTCATTGATCATTTGCACACAGAAGTTCCGAGAGTGGGCTGCCCGACCACAGCAGCTCTCACGCAAACTAGTCGGCTCATACTTATTACCATTTCCATTCCTAACAATAAAAGATAAACTATGTCTAGAACGTTTTGTGGTCAAACAGTCCCAGCCAATAAGGACATTGGGATCACAAATCGGCATCGAAGGAGCTAGCGGAAGCAGACCCTGCGTTAGCGGGGGATTATCTAGTGTTTAACGAGTGAATGTCCGAAGATCGGAACGGCGGATTATTGAGAGTTCTTTTTTGTGATCCTTGAAGAAAGAGAGATTCCAGAAGACATGAGAGCGAGTTGAGAGGTGCTGCGTTGAATTCAGCTCGCACTCGATGCATCTTGCGGGGGATCCACGACCGTACACGGTACGCCACGTTCAAACCTCATAATCCACGAGACAGAACGGCCTGCATTCCCCGAACGGTCACCCCAGTCAGTGGTGTGCCTGGTTGCCAGCTGGACCGCCTCAAATTAATCAAACTTATCAGAAGGCAACTAACCCGGGGTGGTATTGGACCCTTCGGGATTATTGAACGGCGCCAATTGAAGTGGAGTCAGACAAAGAAGGGAGCTTAAAATCCCGCCTTGTCCCTCACCGAAAGTCAAAGAGTCTTTGTTCCTTCTTGTAATCGTCTGACAAAGAGAACAGGTCAAGTTGAAGGGTAGTCAGAATATATAAGGGATTCGGACGGTTGACGGCGACGAAGGATTGGATATATACACAGGCATTCGCAGATTTCGAATTTCTTTGCGGTCAACATCCTCATTTCTTCGGTTTTTGGGCTTTAACGAGCATTGCGCTGCTGTTACTGCTGTATATATTTCAGGTGAGTGAGATTTTCCCAGGCTTCCCTCTGCCTCCAACCTTGTCCGCGCCATGCGCAAACCTCAATTTCGTGGGTCTAGAACTTCGTTACTGTGACCAGATGGGGATGTAAGGCGGGTGTTTAGGAGACACGGTCAGCTAACAGATTTGTAAGGGACCATATATACCTTCCGCATTCTTCTTGAATATTTCGTAGCCACCATATCAGCTCGTCGGCGTCCTTGAGCTCACGCGACCACACTGTTCACCAGTCTTGACACAAAAGTTACCTTTCGATCGACATGTGCTCCTATACCTACTCATGGTACTACTGCAACCACGATTACTACATTTGGTACTGGAATGGAATGCCTGCGACAATTACGAAGTAGACGTTAACATTTGTTTTAGGGCGAATAGCATTGAGGTTTGCCACAACCGACTTCTGAGCGGCTACTCCTACGACGCGTGGAGTATCGACATGTGCAAGAATATGCAAGTTACTTGCGGCGGTTTCTCAAACTACTACTGCTCCGATTGCTCGGAGGATGTGGCTCTGGAGTTTGAGCTCGATGAGTTGTAAATGGATGCGGGGCTTTGATTGGCTCGAGGTAAGTTCCTAACTTCTTTTCTTCGCAATACCTTGAATGGGAATGCTCTTGTAATGGTGATTTTGGATTTGAAAGACGGAAAATTTGAAATCCGGAAGCTGATTTCGATGTTTTAGCTTCTGCCAAATCCATATTCACCGGCGGATTTTACGGAGTTAGCGCTGCGACCCAACACCCGATATCTTGGCAAGCCACAGCAACGATAATTTTTCACGACTATTTGACGGCATTTACATCTATCATAGCTAGACATCTTTTTCCTTCATCTAGCGTTGCAGCGTAGGGTCATATGGCGCATTCACGGCGCTACATGGGTATAACAATATTCTGCCTGTATTCCCGGAGTTCGTTTGGTTTTAAGGTTTTAATAAGATTGGCATTTGATTTTGGTCTGATATTTGAGCGCACATTCTATCTGGACTGTTTACTATACCACAGAACGCATGTTGGTCGCGCATCACTCCCCTCAGTTAGTGGGAAGTTCAATACACGCATCTCCAATTCACCCCTTGCCTTTTTCACCTTCCTCACTCCGTGACACTCTCTTCAGCGACCTCAGGCCTGATTCCCAAACCTTCCTCCTTCACACTCTCTTTGACCTGCTCCGCCCTTCTCCGCGCATCAAGATACATCATAAACTCCTGATACGTTCTCGGCATGACCCGAATGCTCTTCTCTACCGTGACTTAACCCTTATATTAGTAACATGCTTGCGAGAGGGGTTCAGTCATACTTACACGTATAATTGAATTGGCCTGTGGGCTTGGAACCTAGCGACTTTTAGTAGACTGCCTTTCCGTCTCTTCTTCCAAGGGTCTGAGTAACTTACGTCCATGTTCCACATCCCGAACTTTTGAATCCACCCTAACTTGCACCCTCGTATATTTACTCTCTGCATCCACGGTTTCACCCGGTGCTCCAATCAACGGTGGGTCGGTGTACACAACGGTGGCTGTAAGGTATAGTATGCTGCCGACAGGAACAGGGTTCTGGAAGGTCGAGGGATCAAGGGAAACGAAGGTAGGTCGGGCGTGAGCGAAGGCGGCGGCACAGGTAAAAGCGAGTTCGAAAGTTTGTTTGAGAAGAAAGCCACCAAATATCATGAAATGGTGGCGATTCCTAAATTGAGGTTGCATGATCATGGCCGTTTGGAGACGGGTAGTGTCCATAAAGTGGACATTTTCGGGTTTTCGGAGGGAGTCGTGAGGATCTAGGGAGAATGAGAAGGAAGCCTATGGGGTAATGGGGTTTATTAAGAGTGTAACTATACCGTGAAACAGGAGTTGTCTTTGCCAGAACGCGTGAATCAAGTCGCTCTCTAAGTCGTTGGGGGTGTGCTTGATGAGTGCCGTTTGGTTGCGCTGTTTACGAATCTTAGAATTCCGTTCTCCTAAAGCAAAGAGCCTGTTTTCCTCTGGTGTTTCTATGATAAGAGGATTAACTGCGATCGGTCTGCTACCATTAATAATTCTTATAGTCTCATTCAAGATCGATGACTTACTTCTTTGTTCCAGGGTCCAGCGACACCATTGTAAATGTGCAACTGATAAGCACGTCCTCATTCTTGATATTCTCACCTTCCTTTGGGGCTTTCGCAACTTGCATGGAAATCTCCAAGCTACTCCTTCCTGTTGCATATGTCACCTTGCCGCTCAGCTCCAAATCGCATATTTCCGTCAAAGGGTGATTTATTGTAATCCGATCGCATGACGCAGTGACTGTGGTGACTGAATCTCCTGTGTGTTTGTACCTAGACGCTGTTTTTAGATGTTATTCTCCGTCTGCTTGGCTGTAGGAAACCTCCGCGATAACGCCGGACAGGGCATCAAGGTCCATGAAGATGGTACCGAGTCGTATATGTCCGGAGGAGTTGAGGTAGGTATCCAAAAGCCATGGGTCTTGGGCAAGAGGTAGGATCTATTTCTGAATCCGTGAGCTCCGACGCCTCAAGCGCAGTGGGTCAACGCACAACTTTGTGGTAGCTGTCGGACATGCGCTTTAGCTTCAATCCCCGGTTAGCCAGCACTTCAGGCTTCCCAGAGGCCTTGGTAGGATCTGAGCCCTCTGCTTGCTGGCGACGCAGCGCTTCTATCCATGGTGTTCGCACTCTTTGTTCAGTGAGTTCCCGAAATACGCCGTCAGTGTAGTTCGGATAGCTGGAGTGGAAACATCGGCGTGTTAGTGAAGATTGGGGGATCAATTGGTGGCAATTGCATTGCGATATGACACCATAGCGCCGGAGGGCTGGCCTTGAGATGCAGCTCATGGTTGACGTGTTCGTGAGGCCATCCACGTGGGCTTGTAGCTGAATGAGCAATGAGGTTGAGCCCCTGCTGATTCCGCGGCTTGGCGAGAAAGTTGAGCAACTTCTAGCTCCATATCAATCTTCTGTCACTACACTCTCATCACAGCAGCTAGCGAAGCTCTCGGGACCGATCTTCCCATCGGGTTAATGTTGCTAAGTCAATGTCGAGAACGCTCGAGTTAGGACGGGCCGTACTAAGCTCATCAACAGCTTGCGTGCAGCTTCGGGTCACAACATCGATTTCTATCTCACCACAGCAGGATGTAACTAACCTTCACCAGCTGGGCGATCCCGACCTTCTTGAAGTGCTAATCTCCAGGAATGTATGGGTCTGTCGGGGAAATGGCTTGCACCTTGTTCTGCAGCTCAATGTCCAAGGGGAACCCTTAGGACAGGACAAAAGGAAGGAACTAGCGAACATCATCGTCAGTGCTCAGGTACGAGTGTTCATGAGTTTAACATTGCCCTGTCACTTATATATGTCTAGGTGTGGAGCCAGCTGAACCTATATCCCTCCCTGCTGGCAGATAATGACCAAGAGAATGCCTTGCCTGACAACAGCGGGATTATCCAAATCAATCTCAGCCATGTTGATATGGATTCCGACATGTCAAGGAAGAAAAGTCATCGGATATGCTCAGGCTTGTCTTTCGCATATGCTAACCCTCCCGATGGTGTTACGAGAATAACTCTTCAATCTGTTCGTTACGTGATGGAGGTCGAGAGGATAAAAGCCCGAAAGCATACCGGAACGCACAAACGCTTAAAGAAAACCGAAGACAATGAGACTTCCGAAATGCTCAGAGACGAGGGCCCGCTTACCCAACCAGAAAAGCTCTTATGGCTTTGTCTCGATGAGGATGGCGATGACTCCGATGCCCTCCTGCACGATTTTGCAGGCCTTCACGTCCCGATCCTAGACGCCGCTGAATTTCCGTTTCAAGGCTCGGCGGGCCGTAAGAAGAGACAGAAGAGACGGAGGAAACCCGTAGCTATAACCGACACTACACCCACAACTGAGCATCATCTGCCTCTGGCCATTCAGGAAGCTGCTAAATTGGTAGATGTGGCTATGCGTCTTTCAATCTGCCAAAACCCTCTCCGAATGCCGCGAGATGTGCGTGTAGTGAAAAGCGCGTTTACCGCAAGGCTCGCAGAAATCTCGCCTGCGTTATTCAGTCCAGGATATCTTCCGGTAGCATGTCGAAGTCGAGGTCCGCCACCACATTATAGGTATGCTAACCATCCTTCAGGCACTCTCGCAAAGAGCACCCTTCTTGTCCATCATCACTCATTCCTTGACTCGATCTGGCAGCTTGAAATCCAAGTCGATCTCGTTGAGGGTCAAAACCGAAAGTCTTAAGGCAAATCTTGCCCCTAATGAACTCAACAACTTCCATTACGAAAGTCATCTGGATTCTAAGGACTTTAAAAATCTAACGAGATCAGTGAACAGTCAATTGTGGAAGTACCTTCAAAGAAAGATATTCGAAAAAAGAGCTGCAAGATCGCTCAAGCCGTTTTCTACTTTCGACGGTCTAATGCCGCCTTTGCCATATTCCGATGATATCCTAGATGAATGCTTGGGAAGAGAGGTGTTAGATGACTCGGCGTCATTTCCAATTAATGCTAGCTCCGACACAAGCCATAGACCAGAGGGAGCCTATTAGGACGGCGACATGTTCATGAATTCGCATGACGATTCTCAGCAGTCTACCGGGTTTTATTTCTTGGTAGAGGATACAGATTCCAAGGTCGATTTCTGGGGAATGGAAGGCCTATAAGTGACCCCAAAACGTTTCACGAGACGTTGCATTTAGGACGGCGGTGTCAAGGACTCTCGCATGGATTCTGGGGGACGCATATCCAGTTCAGTAACGCTAGAGATAAACGACAAGAACCTGGATCAGGTCAGCCGCTCGGCAATGTTCATACTGCTTCTGAAGTAGAAGTTCATAAAGATGAGGCCAACATCGAGTCTAAATTTGATCGACAGCCATCCATCAGCACTCAAAATTTGGAATACACTCACCAGAAGCACTGCATGACGAAGATCTCTCCTTGACAGCAAGTCATTTCCGAATTTTGAGGAAGAAAACAGGGCTGATCAAATATTTTGGGAGAACGAGAAACTTGATAACATCACTGCTATTGAAAATATCATTCTTAGCTACTAAAGACAGCACGCTGTCGAGTGCATGTCCTCACCTCGTTCTCTTGACTGGCTAACCCGTCTGACCAAGTCAATTTCTAGGAATTTTGTCCAACATGTTCTGGTTCAATCTTCGATCCGTCTATAGCGTAGGGGCAGAAGTTACGAGGCCAAACCTTTGGAGTCTGTCACCTATGCGTTCGACCTTTCCCAATTCTCCTGATGGTACGCTGCGAGACTTTACGGAAATTCTCGAGCGCTGGTAGTTTCGGGATTTGGCAAATTAGGTATGTCGAGATTTAGCATGAAGTTTCGCCGCAGCTCATGATCTGTTATGGAGAGGCGTGGCAGCTTTGGAGAGAACGATCTAGGCCCTCATCAACAGAGAAAGAAGGAATCTCAAATGTTCTATCCACGATTCAGTTAAAGCCGACTAGCGGATAGGCGACCCGCGGGGAACTGTTGAACAGGCAAACAGGGCTACGGCCGAGTTAAAAAGGGAGGCCAAGAGAGGTCCGCGGGAAATTTAAGAGCGAAACGAAACGATTGCAGTTCCGTACTTGGCAGACGCAAGAACTTCTTGAATGTTCGCTTGTGGACTTGCAGATGATGAAGGATCCATTGCCGCACGCCACGCCACGCCACGGCTTACAGAAAGAGGAAGTACAACGTCACTCACGAACATTCTTGGACAGCTCGAGAGTTGAAAATGAATCGTCCAGCTCAGTCACACGGAAGCGATCATTATGCGGCTCTTCTAAACTGCAACAGGGCGTTACTCCGTGAGAGAAGCTTACTAACTTCATCATATGCCTGACTCGCAACAGAAGTTCTGATGAGCTGTCATGAAAGTCGGGTGGCAATTCAAAGGTAATCAAAGCCATCACTCGGTTCGCTTACACATTGCCGGCGTCTCCAAAGTCCAGGAAGTGGAATTGTGCCTCCTGGACTGGATGAATGTCATAACAGCCTGAAGCGCATCGATAGCGGACTCTTCATCAACGGTACGCCTCTGATAGTGGGACAGGCCGGCGAACTTAGAACATATCACACAGCCAGCGCCAAGCCCGATAGATTTCAGTCAAAACTGCCGAGCATCAATGACAGCAGTGTTGCTGTGGATCATCTCAGGGGCCCCGTTTCATCGATCCAGAGCTGCCAAAGCCTATTGATGCTAAGCAAAATGCCGCCAGCCCTGAAAACTCATCGCCCGAATTTTGGTAAAACCCTCGTTCAGAGCGCGACTCCAAAAATTATAGAAAGGCGACAACAACAGTCAGCACCCGAGAACAAGGATTGGTTCCTGGTTCTTGACTTTGTGAACCGGGGCACGGGCCAAGGATCGGAACACTTCCTGGGATTAGTGACTGCATGCGGGTCATGGATCTGAGGATTTTCGACAAGCAAGCAGATCGATCCTCGCCTTACACAGACCGCAAGTCATGGCGGGAGGAATCACGGAGCACATTGCAGAAAAGGAATAGATACTGATAAGATCATTGTACATCTCCACCATCTATCTTCCCAGTACAGTATTCAGATTCCCCGGTATTTTCTGACCCTCTAGGCTCTGGCTTGTTACAACACCACGGATCCGCGCTACACACCACCGCAACACTTGCCAAGTCGTTCCCCACCATAGATGTTCTTCTTCCATGCGGGGTGCCGATCTTGTCCTTGCAAAATCTACTTCGTTCCTCGTTTTATCTCCACTTAAAAGCATATCAGACGCAGATTGAGCGTAGCATCTAAGAATCATCGCCTTTAAACGATCTGGTTTCGCAGGCCCTCCGCAGGCCCTGTAGAGCATCCCTGCATTCTACGTGACGAAGATACGCATGAATGTTCTAGCCAAAAGAAGCTGAGGTGGCTTGCTCGACAAGACAGAAGACGCGGTACAGCGTACCTAACGGTCGAGACCCGTACCTGATAGATTACCGTATAATTACGCCAACTAGGTACGGGGAACGGTCAAATCCAAGAGTGGCTGGTACCAAGCGCGTCCCTGAGACAACCCCTGTCGACGATCCTGTTCTCCAAGCTTTGGAATGGCGGAGTGAATCCCCATACGTTCTAAAGCATAACTCTTGTAGCGTAATATCGTGTTTGGCCCAATGAAAATCAAACAACTGAAAAAGATAGACGAGCGAGAGGATACGCAGAGACATCTTAGTCAAATTGCGGCGGCCCGCAGTTGCAATCAGCATTCGCAACACACTTCTCACCCCCTCCGGCATATGTCAAGTCTCTTATATTCAAACAACCAAGCAAACTCGATATTGCAGCGAATAAGTCACTCGCTCCAAGTTCCAGTGTGCAAATCACTTCCAGTGATGAATCCCGCCTATCAATGGTTTGGCTCAAGCTTTGGCACGACAATGGCCAGATCTAGATGTTATTTCTAGCGAGACTAGCTTGCTGCATGGCATCGAGCGAAAATCGAATACACCAAGGACGAAGCAAATCCGCGATTTGCTGTCCAGCTCCTGGTGAAGGTACCTGGCGGCTTCCAGCATTGGATTTTAACTCCCTTGGATTGATGGCGTATTCCATGGTTGCTATCATCAAGTTTGACAGTTTTGGTGAAGAACATACGCTACATTATTGGTCAGTTGGGGGTATTTAAAATACAAGTCTATGGTAAAAATTCCTTGAGGAACGTCGCTAATCTCACCCGGGCTGAGTCCGATGGATAGGGCAGGCGGCTCAATAGGTTTCTCGTTTAGTGGATTCAGATTTGCCTTCGTTCATAATGTGGCTCAGCTTTGACTGAACTGGTTGGGCTGAATTGGAGAAGAGGTGTGACGAAGTTTAGGTTGTCATAGTGGTAGCACCAAAGCCAAGGCGTAAAGTTTGTGGTATAGTACGCAGGGAAGACGGTGATGAGGGTATCGTCTGTACCATACAAATATGTTGGAAGAGGTCAGTCCTGAGATTCTGGGTCCACACAAGCGGAGACGATCTACCGGAGTTTTGTCTCATTTTGATTTCTTCGCATGAGAGACTTGCATATACAGGTTCCTACGTGTGTTTGATTAATCACCTGCTAAAGAGCACTGTCATACCTCTTAGACTGGCTCTACCATTCTATACTTGCTCCTGTCTATTGTTAGCCGCGCACCGGGGGGCATATCGGGGGGACCAGGGATGCTTTTGACGGAACCGGACCTCCGCATCGGTTGTACGACGAGGGCCAATTTCCCAGGACATGATACAGAGCTCGAAGCGGAGATATCTGCGACAGGGTTCCAACCATAAGCTTTCCATTGTGGTTTTAGTCTGATAGATGAATAATCTCAACGCATCCCTTAGAGTAATAGCAAAATGGCCGGTTGTTGACATCTCCGTAAGAGCAGTTTTCTGCGTATTCCCATCCCTTCACTATCAGCATAGTCAAACCAGATATATCGGGTAAATATCCCATTAGGGATAGACCTGAGATTCATTTCATCCAGTACCTAACTTTCATTTCATACGTGGTCATTTTGATTGGGACCCTTACCACAGTCGAACTCATACATCGAATGATTACAGGAGCGGGGTGGCGCAATTGGTAAGTGTTCATTGTTCCCCCCCAAACCCTCCCCTGACAGAGCTTTTAGGGTTCAACTTTGAGCATGCTCCGTGTCGTTCGGTCTTTTGGCCATCTGGTGTATGCACTTCATAGGAAATCGCGCTATAGCCCTTGGCGACGGAGAAGAGGAAATCCGGCTGTACTACAGTCCAATCTTCAAGGCAGTTTCTGCCATCCTGCCCATTGTCATCATTTTCCTGGGATTGGCCGTCGCCGACTATTCCCACAGAGGTAGCACTAAGCATCCTACGACACGCCTCCTCGCTCTACTGATCTGCGCTGTTTGCTCTTGGACTGCTTTGACTGAAATGCATTACCTTGGGAATCAGGGGACGACTGACTACCGCCTCAAACAGAGCTAGCAATATATTGTAGGGGCCGCAACCATCGCTATCGGAGCTTGTATTATCAGCTTCGGTCTCTTCCTCCACTGGAGCGGTCATTGGATGAACACACTATGGAGGCGTTTCATTCGTGGCTTGCTTCCTTGCCGTAGCGGTTTCCGGGATGCATTGGACTGCCGCAGCTAGTACTTCCTATGAGCTAAGAGGCTATCACAAAGGACCAGGAAAAGCCAGTAACGTTAACATGATCATTGCGATTTATCTTGTAAGTTATCTGCTACGCATTTTGGCGGTAATTTCGTGCTGACCCATTCCAGTGCCTCAGCGCATGTGTTGTATGCTTCGCCTTCGGGTTTCTCAAGCAGCGCACACGAAAGAAGCTTAGACAGAGCGCAGCAGGTGGTGTTCGCCATCGCAAACTTCGATGAAGAAGGGAGGCTGTTGGTGATACAACGTGGACTGATACCTTGTCAGACAATCACAAGGCAATTCCATCAACGGGTAAGCATGGGCAATAGCCTCAAATTCAAGACACTGCAACACTAACATGTGTTAAGACCTTTGATAAGTACTTCAACACCACTCAACCCGTCTTCCAATGGCTGTTCCGCGTCTCCTTCAATTGGGGCGGCATAGTTGACCCGGTATCCGTAATGCGTTACCATCTCCTCTCCACGGGATACCTTCAAGCACGTTCGCCAATAATAGAGACTGGAAGTCGTTCGTCCATTGGAGTGGAAGACTACTTGAATTATTCCGCGACTTTTCGGGAGCTTTTCTGCGTGACGGCTTATGATATTGCAAGGAGTCTGGCCACAAGACTACAAGGCCTTGGCTGCTTGTACTAGGACATCCTCACCACCGGGACGCCGCTGATGAACACGAAGAGGTTCCGGAAGGACGCTGATGGAACGAAGACTATTATTGCTGCGGATGTTGCCACTTCGCAGGGAGACACCAAGGCTGGAATTGCTAACCACATTCATTTAATGGTCAACTGCTGGATCTGACAGGGAAAAGAGGAAAAGAGGAAGTTCACCGTCTCTGGAATGCCGGATATCGGTTCGCCCACTTGAACTAGATTGGCGATGTACTCGCTCGCAGCTTGCAGGTTTGGCACAATGATCTCAATCTCATGGTCACGCATCTTCAGTTATTTTGCGACCGAAAACCGTGGGTTCCAGCTACTGGAATGTACTTGGCCGCCTTCCTACTCCCAGCCATCTCCAGTACTAAAAGGGTTGGATGTCATTGTGCCCAAGCATAGTCCTGATCGCTTACCTATGGTGAAACTTAACTCGAATGAGTTGAGGCCGTGGTAGATCGAGTTATTGAGTCAGTACAATGGGAGGACCCTCGATGAATGTCTAGCACGTATCGTCCAGAGACACGGAGCTCAAACAGAGGAAGAAAACCTTTGGCTGGAAGAGTTCCGTAATAAGATCCATGAGCTTGCCATTTGGGCCCAGGAACCTTTTTTGCGTCGCGCCACCTTCTCCGCGCAATAAATCAAAGTCTCACACGGGACCACTAGCCAGAGTGACATAAGCCAGGCGACCGCATTAGCATTCTGCGGGATCAAAGGGATCTACAACCAGTCGCTCCGAAATAAGATACTGAAACACGTACCACTACCGTTCTTCCAAAAGCCAACAACGAGTCTATTCTGGTTGTCTGGATCATGCATTCTCAGCCGGAAAAACCACAGTGAATTCAACACCCCCTGGCTGCATCAGCAAGTAATCCACAACCGTTGCAGCAAAGCCCGAGAAAATAGTCTAATTGTTGGCCATTCGTCAAGTCTTCTTCCACATCGGAAGCCAGTCTTAACCCTGACAGCAGCTCCGAGGAGGGGTTCTTCAAGGTCACCCAGCACACTTGGACCGACTCCATCAATAACTGTGGCCATCCCTTCGGCAATATCATGGTAAGTCAAAACATT
The DNA here is from genome assembly GCA_010093925.1 of Zopfia rhizophila CBS 207.26. Taxonomy (NCBI): domain Eukaryota; kingdom Fungi; phylum Ascomycota; class Dothideomycetes; family Zopfiaceae; genus Zopfia; species Zopfia rhizophila. The sequence goes on from ML994638.1 coordinate 1,077,709, forward strand.
ACGATCGATGACAATCGAAACAGCACAGTTGCCGAATGGAGCTCAGCGACATGGGCGTCCGCTCTGAAGCTGGGGGTCGCGGATAAGGAGGAGCAGACGATGACGGACAAACTAATGGTCATCACAACTTCCTTCGAAACCCATATACGAGAAATACAAAAGAAACCATGGAGGGCGACAAATGCAACACCTGTCCTCCATACTGTCTCTCTCTTTTTTGATGACACACCGGAGTGTTTTCCTTTTGCGCATCAACCTCTTTCCTTGTCACAATGCCACGGTCATCGGAAGAAGTTTGAAACCGAAAAGATAGGGCAGCTAGAACAGGACCCGGTATGGGAAGGATGGGAGGGCAAGTGACTGCTTCGAGGATTGGCGTTATGGTTGCGATAGATGATGGATGTGCATTTGCATTGGGTGGATTGATATGGATGAACTGTACACTCGAAATGTGCAACGCAGGCGCGGGATGACTGATCCACATTACTGCGTAGTTTTGTAAAGCTAATGAACATAACTTGAAATTGATGGAAGAAGTTGAAGTTGTGAAGCATCTCCGCGCTGTGCGGTCGGAACACCCCTGTTCGCTGTAGACTGTCCCACCTAACGCACAGGGCCACCTAACGCACACCAAAATTTGAGCTCTTCTAAAACCTGCAATACTTAATAATAATTAAATATATGTTATTTTGTATTTAAAGTTTTAAAAAAAAGTAATGTTAATATATTAAATAATTTTTTTTAAGATCTAATTATTACTATTAATAGTATTGTTGTACTATTTTAATTTAAAATGCGTGGATTTTAGTGTGGGTTAGGTGGGAACAGACTCTATGCTTCGGGGAATCGTCGGGCGGGGCAGGGAAGACGTCAGAGCTCGAATTTCACTATCACCCTACTGTGGTAATTAATAATTCACTCACTCGACTCCCTCTATAATACCTGTACCTCTACTTTCCTCTGAGCCTCATGCCATCTACCGCCTCATTTTCCTTCAGCTGACGTCCCAAGTTCCCCTCACGCGACGTCCGGTGAACACCCATCTCCCTTCGCTCATCATATCGCGCAGTCCTCGAAAATGCCTCCGCCACCCGAAACGCCCTCCCACATAATACATCCCATCTCCTCGCTTTCACCACCCTCGAATTCCCGAACATGGCAATCCGCCCCCCACCCAACGCTCCCTCTTATCGCAACTGCCTGCTCTGACCGCACCGTTCGCGTCTACAGCCTCACATCGTTCACCCTCCTCCATTCGATTACTGGGGGCCACAAACGGAGTGTACGCGCCGTCAGCTGGAAGCCTGGTGTCAAAGGCCAAAGCGTTCTTGCCACGGGAAGCTTCGATGCTAGTGCGGGAGTGTGGAGGAGGGACGAGAGAGGGTTGGAGGAGGGTTATAGCAGACGGAGAGAGAGCCAAGACGATGACGACGATGAGGAGGATGATGAGAATGACTACCAATTTTCCTGCATTCTCGACGGCCACGAATCGGAAATCAAATCCCTTTCTTGGTCGCCTTCGGGACAGTATCTAGCAACATGTTCACGCGACAAGTCAGTATGGATATGGGAAGAGCTGGAAGATGACAATTTTGAGACGGTGGCAGTATTGCAGGAACACGAGGGCGATGTCAAGTGCGTAGCATGGCATCCCGAAGATGATCTGCTGGCCAGTGCGAGTTACGATGATACTGTGCGGTTGTACAGAGAGGACGCAGATGATTGGGTACAAGTGGCTATGCTGGACGGGCACAAGAAGACGGTTTGGTGGGTCGAGTTTGAGGGGAGCGGGATGACGGCGAAGGATTTCCGCTCAGAAGGAGAAAGTCTTTCTGAAGAGCGAACACATCATATGGAGCAGATGAAAAGGCGCGGCCCAAGATTGGCTACGAGCTCTGATGACTGCACCGTACGCATATGGCACCGTATTCCTAAGGGGGCCCCTGCACAAGCATCCTCGAACACGGGAATACCGAGTATCATACGTTCAATGGCCACTGATGAGGAGTGGGTCCAGGAAGCTAGTCTTCCCCAGAGGCACGACAGAGCTGTCTATTCCGTATCCTGGAGTCGGAAGACCGGAATGATTGTCAGTGCAGGCAGTGACGGAAAAATCGTTGTATATAAGGAACGGTGGACGAATCAGATAACCAATGGCGTGAAGGCAGATGAGACTACTGGCCTGGAGAGCGCGAACGACGAAGAGGACGCCCCGATGACGGAGTGGGTGGTCATAGCAGAGCTTTTCTCCGCTCATGATGTGTTTGAAATCAATCATGTTTGCTGGGCGAGAAGGTGCGACAAAGGACGTCGAAGCGAGGACGAGGAAGTCATCATCAGCACTGGAGATGACGGTGAAATCAGAGTTTGGACGTTAGACGAATAGGAGTCGTGATGAGACATGCTTCTAGAGGCGAGATAGATCATCACACATATAATATGTAGATACTATAGGGCGCAACACTCAACGCAGCATACCAGGCATGGTATGGATAATGTCTCTACATGAACCTGGACTCCTGGCGAAGGGAGATACTCAAGTGAAGTTGTCCCGGATGTGATTATGCCATGGTCAAATTACTGCGATGAAAATAGCTGGATTGAACAGAGGAGTGCCTGTCCTCTCACCGTGATAATATAATTAGTCACGTGCTCAAAGCGATCGTTGACCTTGGAAATGAAGGTGAAGCATAGGCGAAAATGCCCTAGCGCCTCTCCCGTCAGCAAACTGTGGCTTGAACGTCATTGCCAAGCAATGCTGAGCAGGCTTGTCAAAAGAATTTCGGCCAGCCAATTTCTTCATCACTACGTCTGTCGTTTCTCCTGACATCAATTCCGGATGTCGATTGCTCATCTATTTTATATTCCAATTGTCGAAACCTCAGTACTGGTCTGAGTACTTGGCCCATTGACTACTTCCTTCAGCTTCAACTATCACGTCATCTCCTGCGGACGACCGCATCTCTCCCTCCCTGCCCTATCACCCTTTCCCTCACATCTGCGCCTGCCTCGCCCTCACGACATTCTTTCCAGATATCCCATACCCTAATGCCTCCCAAACGCAAGCGATCGACAACCGTTTCATCGGTGAAGAATTCCGTCATGGACATTCCGCAACCCTCCTCCCGTGATGCCTCCGGTGAAGACGCCGAAGACCCCGTCCTCCAGGAAATTGCGTCAAAGAAAGAGCGGCAGAACGACTCTTCGCATGTTCCTTCAAAACGCCCACGTCCCAGCAAGAATGGTAGCGGCGTCGGAGATGAGAGCGACGGCACGGATGGTGAAGGAGACGGAGCTACGGGCCGGACCAGCAGAAAAGGGCAGCGAACCTCGTCGAGTGAGAGCACCTCCAAGAAAGCAGCGCTGGAACGAGCGGAGCATGGAGAAAACGGGGAAGCTGGAGGCATGAGAATGCCCGACCCTCCCAAGGCGGGACTTGTCGACCCGAAAGGCTACAAGACAAACTCTCCGCCTGTTGGAAGGCCAGTGAGGGTTTACGCTGACGGAGTCTTCGATTTGTTCCATATTGGACATATGCGGCAGCTCCAACAGGCCAAGACAGCATTTCCGGATACCTATCTTATCGTTGGCGTCACTGGCGACAAGGAGACACACCGAAGAAAAGGTCTTACTGTGCTCTCAGCAAAGGAGCGTGCTGAAAGTGTCCGACATTGCAAGTGGGTAGATGAAGTAGTGGAAGATTGCCCGTGGATTATTGCCGATGCACCCGAATTCATTGAGAAGCACCAAATTGATTATGTTGCTCACGACGACATCCCCTATGGTGCGGATGAAGGGGACGATATCTACGCTCCTATCAAAGAGAAGGGCATATTTTTGGTCACACAGAGGACTGAAGGGTTGAGTACAACGGGGATTATTACAAAGTCAGGATCCCCATTTGCTATCCACCTGCAAAGACGAACTAATTCACGCGTAGGATTGTTCGCGACTACGACCAATACATTAACCGCCAATTAAAGCGCGGCACTTCGCGCAAGGAGCTGAATGTATCGTGGTTGAAGAAAAACGAGCTGGAAATTAAGCGAAATATGGCGGAGTTACGAGACAGCATCAAGGCAAACTGGACAACTACAGGTCAAGAACTGAGTAAAGACCTCCGTCAATTTTGGCAATCGAGCAGACCCGCAAGCCCTGCTAGAACGCCAACCCAAGAGAAGCACGAAGGTGCACTTACTCCAAATGCTGCAGCCGCGGCATCTCCCTCTGCTCTGTCCCGTCTGAGCCATCTGGATATTCCACGAGCGGGCGGCGGCCCGGAGCGAGGCTCATCTGAATTCGCCGCTGGATACAGTCTTGGATTGATCGGTGGTGTGCGGGCTTGGGTATGTACATCCCTTTTCCAGCCGCAAATGCCGCTCAAGTTTAGCTAACTTATCTAGATGGCACGAAGCAGGAGGAATTTGAATGACAGTAGGCCTGAGAGTCCATCCAGCGAAGGAAGCTCAGATGAACAAAGCACCAAGGAACCGCCGCGAGGGAGGCCTGGCAAACAAGCAATGCATGATGGGATCGACGCCCAGGCATAAGGACTCCACGATCCCACTGGACAGCTTTGATCTTCTTACTTGTCTCATTCATCCTATTTCCACGTTATTCACCCCTTGTTTTCCTATGCTGCACTCGTTCAACTAGATTTCGATGCATCAGATATTGAAAGTGGAATCAGGCGTCGAATGCTCCCATTTCTTTGGCTGACTCCGCTTCCTTGTGTTCAATCTCTTTTAGATATGGCGAGCAAACGGCAGCTGCAGAATCGCTTGTCAGCTTGCTGGCTGCCAGCGAAGTATCATATCGCCACTTCTTCGCCTCTACAGCTAACTTTGTAATTCACTTTTCTTCTACAAGATGGCCGTTCGTACAGAAATGTGCTGGATTGCCGTAATATTATTCTTCGGCTTGCTTTTCAAACGCAATTCTCAAGCGGGTGATTCCAATTGCCACTTGTCCCTGTCATTGTCATACCGCAATCGACGGCGCTGTTTCCTCCAGATTCTTTATCTATCCCCGATCACTCCCCCACGAAAGATTGCTCAGCGCCAACATATCTAGCTCGTGCGGTCTCAGAATCAGGACCCATGCATCAGCGCCAGTTTGTGACCTCAAAAACCACTAACAAGTAGGCTATCACAATACCCCTCAAAAGTTGAGACCAAGAACGAAAACTACCCCTCCTGTCGGTCATTACAGTCACCGCGAACTTCACTGCGGCGAAGTCGTTGAGCAACCACACCTATCTATCGAACATTTCTAAGAGTAGATTGACGCAACATCGTCCCACGTGCTAGCTAGACAGCCTCAGGCTGCAATGTGCGTGGTAGTCTTTGCGTATGGGAGCTGCGGATGCCCTCCTACGCCACATTGGCCGTATAATCAACTCTGCAGGGAGGCAAGACAGAGACGTCCCGTTCGGGCATGCCTCCCAGGTCATCGGATGGCTAGAGTGGTCGGGACTTCGCAGCCCTGCTCCCTCTGTAGACAGACCGAGAGGGAGAAGCGGCGGGCAGAGCGGTGGGCGTCGATGAGGACGAGGTGGACTCACAGGACCTAGTAGGAGGATTGGCGAATGAGGGGGGGAACAGGGAAGATAGCAGATAAAGGAGGAATCAGAGGCATCGTATTGGATACTTTAGATGGAGTTTTCGGCGTTTCTCTGGGAGTACTATGTGGAGGAATTCTGTTTCAGGTAGCGAGAAGTAGCAAGCAGAGGTGGATATGGTCCTTTTCTCGCCCTGTTTGGGAAGGAGCCATTCAGCAGTCGGGTTAGTGGAAGCCCATCACAAAAGCGGCATCGACTACTTTTCTGCAGTTGCTGCCTGACTTCCAGGGATAAGGTAGCGGCAGCCTTACGATGCGAAAGCATAAATAGACGTCCGCTTTCCAGACCCATGATCCCACCTACTCGTCCAAGTAATTCGTCGTGGTGATCTCTAACCGGTCGCACCAAACATGCATCATCCCTTAGGCTGCCATATAAGAACTGGAGCACCATCGCCAACAGATACTCGAGGCTCACGGTGAAGCGCGCTCTATTCTCCTAATCCTTCCCTCTTCATCCTATAGGCACATCTGATCCTTTCCTCTTGGTCTCATTCTTCGTCGGTACGTATCTGACGCGGTGGAGCCTCGAACAAGTCATCCACAGAACGCTCCATAGCCTGGCGATCACACTGTTTGACGCCGGAACTGAGGGCAGGCAGGCAAGCATCGAGGCCTGCCGCCGTAGCTTCTGACACCGTCTCCAACGATACGTACGCAACTTCGTGTTCACACACGCCTGCAATGAGGGTATCATCCGACAATACCTATGGAACCGCAAAGGTGCATGTTGGGGAGGACAGATGCATCGGTCGCGTTTGGGCCGAGCAATCGGCGTGAAATGTGCAGGGCGCGACAGCGACTTTCTGTGTCCTCCCAGGCAGGTATTTTCATCCCACACCACCTCAGATCTCTCTCCTGCGGTTTCCGATACCGCTGATTGATGACATGCTGCTTGACGTGAGCAGCAGCTGCCGACAGCTGGAAATTTGCTTTTTCGCCTCTCGCCTTCCGGAATGCTCCAACGTTGGCAATGCGTCGCCCTATTTCTCGACAGCCTCACTTTTTGATGGCCTGGACATGCATGCGGCGGCGACTTAAACCAATCTCGCTTCAGCGCCGTGGGGAGCAGTAAGGTTCGCCTAATCTCGAGTTACCCGGTATTGGCTGCCTGGATTCAATTTCGATCTCGAAGACACACTCAACTGGTCTCCGTCCCGGTCGTGTAACATAGGCCGACACTTGGCCGAGCTCCTGTGATGCAGACATCAGCCAGAATCTCACGAGAGTACTAACGTAACTCTTGAATGTGAGGCGGTGTGATACCTAGGTACGGCCTGCTTTTGCCAGCCTCACGCCTCACAGCATTTGCCCGGAGCACGCCCGCCAGGGCTTTCTCGATGCAATCACCAGCCGGAGAGCGGCCACAACGCCATCACCCGCTGTGGCGATCGGTCTTCCGGCTCTGAAATGCACCTCAATAAGGATCATGGCATCTTTCATACTTTTAAAATAGGATGCAAGGGCCCCGAGCCTTGACCCCCCAATACATCGTATCTCTCACCATCGCACAAAACACAGGAACGGGTCAGCGACTGCTTGAATTCTCCACCTTTGCTGCATCTCACCTTGCCGAAGCGCTGCATAGAGAATAAACTTCTTATTCTTGCTTCTGTCGTCTTCATCTCAGCCTGTTTTCCTTCCATTTAGCTCTCGTCCGAGACGGTATTTTCTGCCTCCCGCAAACGTCCATCCTGCACCAATCGTCAATCTTTTGATCACGACTCACCACTCTGTCCTCCCCCACCATGTATCTAAGGGACAAGCCGTGACCGCGCTTTCGAAAACATCCTCAGTTCTACTTGCCATCGGTATGAACACATGATAAAGGTATCTATACACAAGCGCGAAACCCGCATCTTTGCTGCATCTCCGTACTTGTCTGACTCGGGAAGTTGTTGCTGGTTCATGCGGCCACCCGCATCATCAGTCAAACAACCCACGAACACGTTTTCAGCTTGTGTCTCGACAAACCGCGATGCTTCTTGTATGGTTTGGTAACTAACCTGTCACAGTTTCGCACTTGCAGCATCCCATGCACTTTCTTGAGTGTCCGCTGCCCCTCAACATATCAACACCACTGCACCCCTACACACCTGCTCGGTAAATTACCCTTGGGACACCTACTCGGCCAGACTTTTAACCTTCCGGCCGTCAGGTCATGACGGCACGCCACACGCTAGAAAAGAAGAGCGACGGCTTTCGCCGGCAGAAGAAAATGAGCTCCCAGACTCAGGAGGCCACCGGCAACAATACTACTGCCACATACGGGTCTGCTGACCAACATTCCTATCCTCCCTTTCACAGAACTCCCACGGATGTAGAAGACAAGTCGGTTGGCATCGATCCAGCGGGGCCAACGTGTTGCAGGAGCGTCAGTAATCATGATGGAGCATCACACGAAGATAGTCATAGCATAAATGGTAAAAGAGGGTTGCAAAGGAAAGAAAGTTTTGCAGGAGACGATGTCGAGTCACCAAACTCTATGTTCAGGAAGCGCCTTGAAGAAGAAAATATCCCAGAGCAACTGGTTGAGCTAATCAGTAGGATGATACCTGGATCTAAAGGAGAGGAGTTGGGTGATGCATATCAATATGCAGGAATGTATCCGCCAATAACGAAGCAGTCGTTGAGCGAACTTGACATACAGAATATTATCAACAACATCAAGTTACGCCACGACGTCAACTTCGACCGCGATCTAAGCTTTAGGCCGAACCTAGATGGTGTCAAGGGTCAAGAGAAATTGAGGGCCGCAAAGAGGTATTGGGATGCTCTGGTCGCAGAACTAGAACTCTACGCGCGGTTGTTCCAAGGAAGCCCTTCCCTCTGTAATTCAAAAAATTTGAACTGGCCGGCGTTGGCCCAACACGCGCAGAGGAGGATACCTCTGATGTTCGAAACCATTCAAGAAGTGTTGAAAAGCTTAGTGCCGGACCGAGATCAGTCGAGAGTGGACGAGCATTTGGACGTGGCGATGTTGATGCAGGAAATTGAAAAAGGAGTCTGCGACCTAGTGCGTCTTTCCGAATGGATGTCACATTTACTAAAAGAACATTGTGCTCCGATGAGAGATGACTGGGTGGACAAGATGGTAGAGTGGACGAGATCTGGTGTGTCAGAGAATAGCTCAGAGTCGATAGTTAAAGGGCTGAGGGAGCTACTGGGAATATTGGAGGCTATGAAACTGGTAAGCTTTTTTGTTTCTGTTGCAGATGGACTAGCTAACATATTCAAGGACGTTGCAAATCACCAGATCAGAAATCTGAGAGGGCTGCTGATAGAGGACACCATCAACTTTGAACGAAATTACCATCTAGGGAGAATTGTGCAGGGCCGGGGAGGAATCAATGTCGAAGCTGCGCAGCAGTGGTACGCATCCGAGTTGCAGCGATTACGAAAACCGTGTACACCACAGAAGGACGCTTTGCGCTTCCAACTCGAAATCTTTGTTCGGGCGGTAGTCTCCATTCTCTTCTCAAACGACCCATGTTGTGACTTTCCGGAAACGTTCTATCTGGACCAAGACCGACTTCGAGCTCTGAAAGCAGAACTGCACGACTTGGTCTGCTATGAAATCTGTTTCGACATGTTCGGACAACTGTTGAAAGGACTTTGCTATCACGGACCAATATCCCATACGACGAGACACAACCTCCGTACTTCACTTTCCGCGATCATGGGTGAGGGTGCAGGTCATGGAGTCTCTCAGTGGATGGTCAACTGCGAGAACATTTCTCTGGAGTTGGTCCGACATGCGCTGCACACAAGTGGCTGCCAACCGAACTACGACTTGGATCTCATTCACAAGGCCAACAAACACCTTCACAAAATGTTTCTCAACTCCTTTCCCGAACACGCATTCATCCTGGAGGAATCCATCCTGCCTCAGGTCTTATCCTGCATCAACAAGAACCTTCACGCCTCACCAATAGATATCTTCAACACTCTTGTCCCTCCGTCAAACCCTCCCCCCCCACCACCTCCTTCCCAATCATCAGTCTCCGTTCTACACATTACCAGTGATACGTTATCCCCACAACCTGAACCATTTACAGACCTCGCGAGTCGTGTCACACACATCATACTTCTCCACTGGCGGACATGGGGACCCCTCGTTTACGTCTTGCCACAGGACGAGTCAATGTCAACATCAGAGATGTCAGAAGAAACTCAGCCAAAGCCGCAGCACCCTACACTCCCACGGCCACCCGTTGAAGAAGATGCTCTAGCAGCACTAACGGTCGTGGTAACAACAGTGCCGGAGGCTTCACACCTTTGACGACCGTTTCTTTCACAATATAGTCACCCTTTTTTCATTTTCCTTCGCATATACGTTCTACGACACCACATACGTCTTCCATCTCAAACCGGAAACATGAAAAACACTGATCAGCACACTGAGACAAAAGGTTGCATTGCTGTTGGAGTGGTAAAAGAGAAGAATTGTGGGGCATTTCTTTTTCTATGCATCACTTTCCATTATTTTAAGATTGGAGAATAGAGCATTTTTGCATTTGGTAAGGGGTTTGGAGCAAACAGGATACGAAATTGGGCAACGTTCGCTTCTCTGTAATTCCTAGATTGATTTTCACATTTTATTCTCGCCTACCATGCATCGGGGGACTTTTGAATTGCTGGATATCCCATACACGTAGCTAGGTATTCTCGTTACAATTGTCAAGTATCTTAAAGGCAAATAACAATATTTTAAAAACGGTTTGTGCTCTATATGTCCCCAGTGACGGATCTATCACATCACAGATTTTAAACCCTCTTCCACTTCTCCGCCTTCTTTAGCCTCGCAGCCCTCTGCTCCGGACTCATTGTCTCCACTTCCCAATCCCGAACTTCACTCCTCACCCTCCGTCTTCCCTCCCCATCCTCCCCGCACCTTTCTCCTTCACCAGTATCACCATGCGCCCTTTCTCTTTCTTTCTCATGGTACCCCACCAAACGCATCCCGCCATCCCCCACAAAACTGCATACCCCACAAAATTCACAAGCCACAGCCCAACACACGCATCCCAAAAACCTTGACTCACATCCGGACCCTCTGATCCCCCATTTCTAGGACATTCTGCACGGAGAGTAGAGCCAGAGCAAGCCATGATGTCGATGAAAGCGGATGCGGGATAGTGCAGAGCCATGATCGACGAAAACAGAATGCGGGTTTGGGATTGTTGGTTCGAGAGTACAAGTGTAAGTGGGCGGAGGGCACGGTGTCGAAGAGGGAGAGGCAGGGGAGGACTAGGGCACTTCGCCTACACCAGTATAAATCAAATCGTTGTCGTAAGTGGAAATGGAGGAGTGGAAATGGAAAGTAGTAAGGTGGAGATGTATAAATTTAATTCCCAGTTACTCTCAAAATCCATATCGCACCCAGCACAATCTGAATAATGCATAACAAGAGCAGCGAGAGCACGGTCAGTTGGGTGTACGAGGAGAACGGGGAGACATATGTCCAGCGGGGATCGCCATGGAGAAACTTTAGAGGCTAGGGCGGGATGTTCTTGGCAGTCTATTCTTTAGTATATTGATATTATGAAGTGTGTTAATGGGACAAAAGTTTCGGTCTAGAATAGGAAATCCGTGATACTTGGCGCATGGGTTGGTGGAAGTTGGAGAGAGGGGTTTGGGGGAAACCAAGCAAAATCAAGAACGTTAAAGTTTCGAATAAGATGTGACCAAGGAACGCTTATGTACGTTTAGACTTTGAAAAGACTTGCAGCACGCCTAATTACCACTATGATGTTCGACTCGGATTTCAGTCCACTACGCGGGGTGGAAGTGGATGATGAGGTTGCAAGGTCGATCATTGCTAGGACTAGAAAGGCTAGTTGGAGTAAGCAGGGTTTCTCAAAATGCACATTAACTTACGAGGCCACAGGTCTGCATATCTGGAACACAGTTTTATTTGGGACAAATCGCATGGGAGGATTATGTTTCTGAGGAACTGTATCCGTACTCTACCCATTCCCAAAACTTCTGTTTGACCCTGATCCGTCTCCATGTATGATGTAAGGGTATTGAACCTGACAGAACAGATCAAAGGAAATTGGAGAACAATCATAAATCATAAGTGATGTATGAGTCGTGATCCACAAGCCCACAGTGTTGATTCCAGCGTAATCGAAGGCCTTGAAGCCGTGACTTTTCTATGTACCGAAAAGAAAAGGCGGGTATATCAAATGCTGTGAACAAAGAACAGGAATTAGATCCGTAAAATCAAGTGAAAGCCTTCACAACCACCTGTCCCACCGGATAGAGCTTCCCTATTTCTCATTTTCGACATTTCCTGCATGGCCGTTAGCGCCTATTTTTGAAAGTACCCTCATTTTGAAAATGCGTACAAACATACCGTAAGCTACTGCCTTCGTTGTTCTATGTTTGCGTGCAGCGCCAAGTTGTCAAACTAATACGTCGTAATAGGGAAAGACTTAGGCCATTCTCCACCGGTAAGCTGCACTAAACCTTTCACGGTAACCGCAGGGAACGAAGGTTCACTTTCCGGTCAAAGACTAGCAAACGTGGAAGAAGAAACGTAAGACTACAAGGAAGTGGTCAACACAGTGCACGAGTGCATTGGGTCAGCGTCGGCGGAATTCTCCGGGGCGATAGCGGTGGGGAGGTGTTTGTAGTAGTGAATTGTAGAAGAAAGAGGACGTGTTTGTGTTCGTTAGGAGGCAGCAATAAAATTTAGGGAAGAAAGAGTGTAGCGGAAGAGGTTAGAATTGCAGTGTCTATCGAGAGGTACCGAGGGTTCTTCTTCCAGCACCGGCCTCGAGGTAGCCCCCTTCAGCTACAAGACGGTTTCGCCAGTTGGGCGTTCTCCTTCGTTCACTCAATGCGGCTCGACCCACTTCTACTGGAGCTTACCTCCCTCCTTCTTGGCTTCTTCTTTCGCTCCTACAATAGGTTCGCGTTTCGATGCCAGTTACTCCTGCGATGGTAGTATCAGCTGGTTAGTCGAGGTTTCGTTCGTGGTTTCTTTCCGTTCGTCTTTCGTTGACGGTTACGATAACTTGTGCTGCTTTTATCCCTTCTCCAGCTCGTCTTTCTCATACGCAAGAGGTCGTACCTTAATCACAGAGATCCGATTATAATCTCCGTCCAGGCCTATGGTCGATCTAGACGGTCTCAGGATGAACTTCCAGTTTGTCGCGCGAGACTGTGTCGCCGAAAAGGAAGAAGTGGCGCTTGCTACGCCATGCCTTCTCCACGGTCTCCTCTTCCAAGTCTAACGCCCCTTGTGCCCTTTACACATGTGACACGTGTAGTTCGTGCGTGACTCCACGTGAACAGGCGTGGTGGAGAAACCAGCGTTGGTCACGTTCGTATAACAGATGCATTCAGATAGACTTAACTTTGACCGTGGTGCAAAGGCGTACTTCGGTTGAATCCGGCTCTACGCCTCCGTTGCGTCTCAGGGACGGGTTCAAAACTAAACCCTACGGAATGAAAGTGGAACGATTGGATTAGGGAAAAAGTCCACTACGAGGAACGAGAGTTCCGAGCGCTCCTCGAACGTACAGCTTACCGAAAATGAAGACGGGTTGAGGCTCTGGATAAACTCGTACGTGGCGGGTAAGGAAGGTAGCTATAACTCCTTGACCGGTGTTGTCTGCTCTTCGCCTTCGGTTAGCTCCTACTGACGGGTTAAACAACATACCTCAAGTTCGGCCTCTTCCTTCGTTAGCAGATGACGTTTCGGCGGACACCTTTGTTATAGGTATTCGTTACGAAGCTGTTCACCCGAGTCTGCTTCGCCCTAGTCATATCGTTCCAGTGAACAGGGATGACGGCGAGCCTCACCGTCCTCTTGCTCCGCGGTTCGTTCTTCTTGGAAGATGTCCCGCCTCACTTGGACGTCTGCCCACACGCTCGGGTACCCGCTAAACCCATGTAGTTGCACCGACTGGTCAATGGGAGGATGTCACTCGTACCATGCAAAATTAAGGAAAAAAAAAAAAAAAAAAAAAAAAAACCCCCCCCCCCCCCA
>ML994638.1:1091602-1203367 GCA_010093925.1 Zopfia rhizophila CBS 207.26
TCAATCAAGTCATTGTTCCTGCCATGCTGCTTCACTTCCGCTCCTGCCTCATGACTCAGCACTCTGATCTCTTCATGAACATCCTGGCGGGAAATATTTTTCTTGACTAACGCCATGATGATGTTCTCGGTAGCCATGAATGGCAGCTCAGCTTCTACGCGCTTCCTGATGACGGCGGGATACACGACAAGACCAGAAGCGATGTTATTGAGAAGGATGAGGGAGGCGTCGGCGCAGAGGAAGGACTGAGGGAGACACATCCGGCGAATGGCACTATCATCAAGAGTCCTAAGGAGGAGGTACCATTAGTCAGAGCTTCAACAGAGATTTTAGTACTATCAGAGCCCTGTGGTACGCGTAGCCTATATTGGTCCTATCTTCAAATACCACTTTAGTGGAATCTCGGAAGGGACCACTTGAGGCGGAAGTGTTTGCACCGGGAGCTTACGTACCGTTCCATCCATTGGGCGGCATAAGTTGCAGAAGCGTCTGCGTTGAGATTGCGTAGTTTGCGGCCTAGGGAACAGAGACGTTCGCTCCTCATAGGATTCCGTTTGTAGGCCATAGCGCTGCTCCCGATCTGTTTTTGTAAGTTATTACACATTTCAGAATAGTGGATCGGGGAGCGTAGGACCTGAGTAGATTCGAATGGCTCTTCTAGCTCCTTGAAGGAAGCGAGAAGCCGGATAGCTTGACCAATGTGTTCGCACGTAGCACCAAACGAACTCAAGGCATTCAGCACGTCGACATCGATCTTGCGGGTATAAGTCTGGCTGGAGATGATGTAGGCTGATTCAAAGCCGGCTTTCTGGGTGACCAGTTCGTCGAGCTGCTCGACCTTGGAGTGGTCACCATTAAAGATTTGCAGGAAGGATGCCTATCATAAAGTCAGAAGATAGCATACAGTATGAGAAAGAGTTCAGCACCTGTGTACCGGTCGTACCCTTGACACCCCTGAACCTAAGGTCTTCTCGAGCTCGCTCAAGATTCTTCAAATCCTTTAGAAGATCTTGGATCCACAAGCACGCCCTCTTCCCGACAGTAGTTAATTGAGCAGGCTGAAGATGCGTGTAAGCAAGGCACGGCAGGCTCTTGTACTCCTTCGCGAAGGTGGAGAGCTTCTCAATGATGGTTGCCAACTTGGGTAGCAGTATATCCAAACCATCTCGGAGGAAGATCTGATCAACAGCTTAGCTACCATTCTTTACGCAGGGGCTAGTGTGAAAGACGTACGATATCCGCATTATCAGTACAATAACAACTCGTAGCCCCCCAATGAATGATACCAGCCGCAGCCGGCGCCTTCAATCCGAACGTATGCACATGCGCCATAACATCGTGCCTCCTATAAAGGTATGTATGAATACAATGGGGACCAAGGGGGGGTGAAAGAGAATTGAATGGAGGGGGAAAAGGGAATATGGCTGCTGGAGATATTATTTTTAATAAAATTAGTACAGTACCTCTTCTTTTCTTCTTCTGCGGCGAGCTCGAACTCCTCGTCTTGAATAATCTGATGGGCCTTCATCTGCTCGATTGCCTCATTGCTGATGTCGAGACCTAACTCCTTCTCAGATTCGGCGAGGAATATCCAGAGTTGGCGCCAGGTGCTGAAGCGATTGCGCGGGCTGAAGAGATATTTCATCTCATTGCTGGAGTAGCGGGAGTTCAGGGGATCTTGGTAAGTATCGTTGACAGACATGATGCTTGAATGTGGATCAGTCTGAGTACGGTGCAAGAGGAAATAGATGATCGATCGTAGTTAAAGTGAAGAGTGATGTTGGAGCTTGGTTTTTTTTTTTTTTTTTTTAGTTTTGGTAGGGGGGGGGGGGGGGGGTTATGAATTGAAGAGACTGCGTCTCAAAAAGTCGAATATTGAACAGATACATCGAAAGACGTGACTTTCAACGCAGAATGAAAGAATAGCATCACATGAAAAGCGCACACAAAAATGAATCCTTACCCCAATATCCCTTCAAAATTTTGGATGGAAATCTGCCTGCCTCTAAATCAGTCCGTTGGGTGTTTATATCCACAATTGTAAAATGTGGAGAATGATCAGGAGTGCGTTGAATGATTTATACTTTCATGGCTCCACCAGCCCACTTTCACGCGCTGGAAAAAAAAAATGAACGCGGAGAGCGCTAAAATTTCGATCTCGGGACAGGTTCTGCCGATCTCCGGAACGATGCCAAGACGAATTCTCCTTTAGTCCCTTGGAAAGTGCTGGAGGGCTTCAATTGAGACTATCTAAGTTCACGATACCTAAATTCGAAATGATACAGTGTGGGTGTGCGTTATCATTTGCAAAATCCTTTTATCACCTTTCATGAATGAGAGTGAATCTGTCCTTCGCAACACCAACGCCCATGGGAGGGATATAATTTTCTCAGAATATTCCCTAACGGTTAATTTTTCATGGATTCACTATGTAAGTCTACATTAATGGATTATAGGAGCGTTTATACAGTTCGTTCCGAAGTTTTCAAGGCGCTAAGAATAACCAAAACCAGCCCAATGCAAGTCCAAATTCAATCCAAACACACTCGCAATGCCCAATCAATCAGTCTATTTTGTGTATTCCATCCCTTTCCCGATAGCCACAGATGCTAGAGTCTGAAGACTTGAGTCTTATAGCAGTGCATTCATCCTTTCTCTTTAGCTTTAGACACTCCTCTTCCCAAACCGGAACCTCCTTCTTCCGGCAGGCTTCTCTTGAACCGCGTTAGCCTCTCCATTTCCAGTCGTAACCCCAGTGCCACTCTCCATGTGATACGCCTTCTCATTCCCTTTCTTCCTCCCAGTCTTGACATCCCTCCTGCTCGCACAGCAGCACAGCAGTCCGGTCTGGATCAGCCAGGCAAATATCGCGAAGGCACTCGCAGTCCACATGAAACCGAACATATAATTCCCAATTCTGGCGCTGATATTGAGTTCCTGGACACTGCCAATGACATTTCGGAAAATGACAAACATGACAGTGGCTACGATGGAGGCAGCGGTGACGAAAAGGGCGTTCAAAAACGTGAGGATGGCGATTGGGAGAGTCGCCCAGCGAGAATAGATGCTGAAAGGCGTTACGAAGATAAGGACGAATGAGAGGCAGGTGGAGGTAAGGAATAGACCAAACATGACCTGAGAGGCGAGCTTGATGAGGTCGAGGATGTCGTTGATGTCCGCGGGAAGGTTGACTATTCAAAAAACGGTCGTTAGCAAGAAGCAATCACAACGAGGAAACCGACTGAAATCAGAGGTAAAAGACACACTCGATGCCCCGGCTAGCAACTCATTCCTCAGAATGTCCACAGGATTGAACCAATACAGCGTCTGCGGCTTCGAGCAGAAGGTCACACCCTCCCCTCTATATCCCTCGCAGAATCCCCATAGTCCCACCTGGTAGAAGTCATGCAACCCTAGTGTCTGGGCAATCGTGTTGATCAAAGCGAAATTCGGTACGGAAGCGGGAATAATATGGCTTAGGTCGAGTTTTAGGAAGTACCAGTTGTTAATGGTAGATCGGTTGTAAGTTCCGCCAACTTCAACGAGGATTAAGAAGATTACGGTGATGACGAGGAAGAAGGAGGTTAGGAGAGCGAAGATCTTGCGAGTACGGGTTGCACGCTTTAGCTGATCTTTTGTAAGTTCGGGGTTTGCGATCGGAGAAGTTGTTGAGGATGTGGTGTGAGAACTTTTACGTCGGTTGAAGAACCGCATCGTGACGCTGTATGGGGTTGAGGAGAGAGAATTGGGAAGAGAAATAATGAGCGGATGCACTGAAGATATTCAGTTTCTGGGTTTTTGTTGATTTGGTAACGCGCGGCTGGATTTGATGGAGTGGGTCCTGAGCTCTGACGTCAAAATGGGCTGGGCTACTGGGAAGGAGCATGAATTCTATAGTTGGCCAGCGAAGAAACAAGACACTAAAAACACAAAGCACAAAAATGGGACTCGCAGCAAAACAAATCAATTGGACGCTCGATATTCGCCCTCCTTTGCCGAAGGATTCGCTGCACAGCCCAACGAAGCCTGTGCGAACGCGTGGACGATGTGACATTTCAATCTCACCTTAGACATCCATAGTTCTCTGTTTCCTCTAGCCCTGCGAAGATATCGATGTAAGTGAGATGTCCTAGAAACTACGTGGACTTTTAAGTAGAAGATTATCTCTAGGATGGTGCTGTAGAACTTTTTTCAGATCGGCGGGATTGACAGTGGCAGTCGGAGGTGAAGTTTTGGAAGATTCTGTGCCAGAAGATGTACCACGCCAAGCAATGGCCCCATGAAACAGTCTCTTGCGCTTCCGTGATCGCTCAAGGGCTGAAGCATTTCATCTGAATTCTGATTTTCTTATTCCCTACTACTCGATCTCATCTCTCCCTCAAACTGTTCTACACATATACACTCCACAAGCACCAACAGCACCCAAGTCTCACGCAGAGCTTCTCCACCATTCTCTCCTCCGGCTTCAGTAAATAGAAATTACACACAATTTAAAACGCCTTTCCGGACCCGATAACCTTTGATAACCCTAGCGCTTGATTGTTCGGTCATGTACAGTACAGAAGACCTTATGAGAAAGAGGGCTGATATGTACGAAAGAAAGACCCGTGGTTGCTGTCGAGTCTGCAAAAGGAGCAACGCTGTCTATGGAATCCGATGTATACCGATCGTCATGGCCGCAAAATAAAACAGGAATCGAGGTGAGCTTTTGGCGATTTCAGGAAGCTCAGCCAGTGAGCAGGATGCAGGAAAACTTGTCGTTAAGGGTGCATGGATATGCTCCGGTCATGGCGCTTGTCGAGAAAGAAAGAAAACCCCATTTAGGCCGGCGCTACCATGTTCATCTGAGGCCTCAAACTACTGACGATATCGTCCTTGGTACCCACAACCTCCTTCGGTATCTTGCTGACCCGGTACGCTCCATTGCGAACAGCCATTCTACCCGCAGCAGACATGCCTGAGCGGTTGGAACGGATGGACCCGGCGTCAGAGGCACCAGAGCCCGGATCACGGAAACGAGGTGGCGGAGCGAAGTCAAGGGCTGTGAAAGTACCTGACTTGCGGAGCATGTGTCTGATGGGCACGTTAGCATGAGAATCATCAAGAGCATATAATTAAAGACTTACGGGCTTGGCATAGCAGCCAAATCATCAAAAGAGCTCGCCAATGGCGTATGCGGTCTTACAGATGGGCTATACGGCCTGGGAGTACCCAACGGGCTGTCTGGTCTCCTACCCAGTTGCCTATCCCTGAACGAAATCGGAGGCGCGAAATCCGTGGCATTGAATACCATGGAGTCATCCTTGAGCTTGTGCGGTGTAGGCAGTGAAGCAAGAGGAGTAGGTGGAGGTAAAGGCTTCCTGGGCCCGGGATGCATCCGTCCACTCATGGAGGACATACCCCGTGGTGGTGGCATGAACCGTCCGGAAGAAGCATTCGACCCACCAGACATATGTCCTCCTCTAGAACCTCCCTGGAAGCGAGGTGGTGCTCTCGGTGGGGGTGTCATGGCTCGACGGGTAACGGGTTGGGCGAACGGCGCTGGCTGAGCAACCACAAATGCACCTGTCTCCGGATCGAAGACGGCACCATCGAGATACTCTGATCCGTAATCCTCGTAGTAGTCGTTGTAGATGTGGCCACCGGCGGGTTCGGGTTTGGAGTCATCGAAGTATTCCTTGTAAAACGATCGAATGCGGTTGGCACGCTGTTCCGGGTTGTCGTTGGGGTCATCGGGCGGAAGAGGGCGCACGCTCATGGACAATCGGCGAGGATCGTAGCCTAGGTCTTCAACTCCAAGACCACCGCCATTCGGATGTGCGTCGCGCTGGGGCTGCATAGGCTCGGGAGCCTTAGGAGTCGGCTGGGCAATCTGGGGCTCTGGTTGACGAGGTGGTGAAGGAGGCGTGACTTTGAAGCCATCGCCGTAGCTGGAATCGCTCATGAAACTGGTAGGATTGTTCTGAACAACAGCTTCCTGTGATTGAATCCTCGGCAGCGGTGGCGGACTCGGGGAAGTGTGAGCGGGTCCCTTTGCGTCTTGAATATTTGGCAACGCCGGTTCTGGAGGCGACACGGCTTGTCCAGGGGCCGCAGGCGGGGCCGGAGGATCCATAGGCTTGAAAGGAGCATAGTCGTTCTGGGGAGCTGCAGCTGCTGGAGAAGGCGATCGATCTCTGGAACCGTCGGGTCCTGGGTTGGACGGGATATGGGCAGTGACGGCCGGTTCCGGAAATTTAATCTCGGGAGGTTGTCTGGCTTGTGGAGACATCGACTCTCCACGAGGCGGATAGGACTGAGACATCCTTTGCGCATTTCTCAAGAGACCATCATTCATCCTGTTCCTGTCGGTACCGCCACTCGATCCAGTATACGTCGAAGAGTTGTCATGTCTGAATCCGCCCATGCGGCTTCCACTGCGAATGCTGTCTCCGTCTCCCTTGATGAAAGTCACAGGTCGGTATGGGTCGTCCACATCGTGCATAGATCGAGACATAGAGTGGAAGGATTCCCGTGAGCCATGCAAGCCAGCAGGTAAGATGTACGGACTTCCAATATCCATCGACATACCCCTTCCACGACGTATTGACTTCTCAGCTTCGGTGATCGTCATCTCAGGTGGTCCTTTGCCCTTCTTTCTCGGTCCAGAAGCCGGATCCATGCCGAAATCGAGTGATTTGTGCTTGTCGTTGAGGTCCTCCATCTTCAGCTTCTTAATGTGTCTCCGGTGAAGGAAAATGAGAACAACTATGGCGATTGCAATAGGAATTCTGTTCAATTGTCAGCATCACTTTGACATAGGTTCGGATGGTCTCTTACACAGCGGCGAGCACAATTGCCACCGTGGGAGTCTTGGTCGGTTTGCGACAGCCACTGTCGGTGTCGTTCGTACATGAAGCCCGCGGAAGTAGGACCTTCGATCGCTCCACCAGTGTCGGCGTGCTTGGGGTAGGCGTAAGCAGTTCTCGAGGCAGTATATTATGGGTCTCCATATTGTGACTCTCTCTCGTCGCACGACGCAGATGTGCATGTGCGTGTTGATGTTGGTGATCCATTCCCGGCGCCTAAAACCTGTTTCTCATCCGTTCTCAGGTGGATATTGTTCCCAATGTATTCGGAGTGGAAGCGAGTCGAGAGCTGTCAAGCAGTAATAGTCCAGGTGTTTGGCGAGCTATTGCAAAGGTTTAAAGATTAACAGCGTAAGGTCGTTATCTGGTGATCGTAAAAGGCCAGATTGAATAGGTGTTTTTGCAATTGTTGCTGGAACAGAGGCTAAAGGAGTGAATAACGGCAACTATGCCAAAGCAACAAAAATAGTAACAAACTGTCCTGGGCCCAAAAAGAATGACTGGGGTAAGAATCGGGTGCGGACCGCCGGGCGCTGGAGGAGAAGAATTAGTAAAGAGAGGCTCCCACGTCGAGAGTGAGGTGGTGGAGATAGAGTGGCAGGGCGCGAGGAGAAGAAGAGCTCCGGTTTGGTGGTGGTGATTGAAGGCGGAGTCCGGGCAGCCTGGGCGCAGGCGGGTTTGATTGGCCGCGGAGGACGGGCTAGCAGAGCAGACGGTTGTGTCGCACCAGCTGCGAAATGGCTGAGAGGCAGCAGGGATGACTAAATTAAAGCCACAGGCTGGATGACTTGCTGAGGCACAGTCGTTTGTCCATTCCAGCGCCGCACCGCAACAACAGCAGTTGGATTTCACTTCTTTCCACCCTCTACCATCTCCTATCTGCCATCTCCCAGCTGGTGCTTCTCCCTTGTGGCAATCTCATGGTCGCTGTAACCAAAGTCTTTCACTGTACTCAGGAGGTTATCGGACAGTGTTTCTTTGCTTAGGCTAAGCTAACCCTCTCTCGTGGTGTGGATGCTTGTGTGGATAATTCGCACGCGCCAAACCTAGGTCTGTGGCGCTAGCACGGCTTCCGTATCGGGTTTACCGTCAGGTACGAGATTTCAGGGAGACGAATCACGACGCCGCGCAGGAGATGATCCCTCTGCGCCGGCAATCCATCCCACCATGTGCGTGATGTGAATCATAAGCAACTTGTCGCGAAGGTCGCGAAAGGGGAGCGCGCCTCAGGTCCATTTATGAACCAATAGTGCACTGCATTCGCTCAACACCAGAACCGTAGTTGCACACAGAAGATCCTCTTCTAAAAATTCTCCTCAACCTGTCAGCTGCTGACTCCACACTCTCCAGTCAATCTTCATCATTTTCCCCTTAAAAGCCCATTATACGGCGTGGAAAAAGATGTGCGCTCGCAATCGCCCGAGTGCCCAGGCCGCGCTCACAGGCCCCCCAGACCTCATTTCCCACAGCCTCACGGTCTTCACGTCTCAAGACTCGAGTCGCTCTCGCTGTGCGCACCGCGGTAGCTTTCTGTTTAGGGAAGCACATCTCCGATTCCCGCGTGCACAACAGGATTATACCAAGACTACCTATATTAGCTTGTCCAAACCCGGCTTAGACCTTCATAATATCAATTTTCTACTAAATTGTGCACATATACTGATGTCGTCCTCCTTTTTCTTGCACCCAACAACCATGACGAAGCTTTGTAGCAATTGCTTGAATCGCATGTCGGTGAACACTGTGCAAGGCAAGGCTGGCGGGCGCTGGACGCCGCATCTGACCCGGCTTCCGACAAGACCTTTTTTTTTTTTTTTTGGCTCTGATCGCGTCAGACGGAGAAGCGTCTTTTGATTTTGGATAGGGGTGGGGCGCAGGATTAGCAAATTTATCTTTTGATGAAGGGGCATGCACAAGGATCGGGGCTTCTGTGAGATCCTTCGTGTTGCTTGCAGCCTTATCAGAATGTGTTTCATTATCATGCTCTGCACTATCTAAACTGAGTACAGGCCAAGAGCAGTCTACACTCCCATGCTAAAACAGGCTCAAAAATTGAAGGGCAGTGGAGGGCAAGGCAAACCCGGAGGGGCCGAAAGGATCCTTCTCAAGAGGTACCTGGCAGCCAGTTAGCTTCATTCCCCGATCCAGTTCTCAGACTAGGTGCGGTTGCAGGAGACTGGAACATACCTGGAGATTTCACTTCAATGCCCTATCTCACTGGCGTAGATCTCACTTTGTCTTGGCAAGTGTGTGAATACTGTAGATAGCGCTGGTGGAGCTGAGAATTTTGATCCTTTTGGCACTCCAGGAGAAATCGGAACAGTACTCTGAGAACTGCTGCGGATCACGCGGCGGGCGCGTGAAGGCCCTTCGGGAATTGTGGATGGCTCAGACGAGGTAATTGTCTCCTGTCTCATTGAAAGTTGGTGAGAAAAGGACTTCAGATTTGGATCTTTGGGAACACCTAAGGAGGATCGACCGAAGCTCTTACAAGATTCCCAGATCATCCGAATAGAGCTCCAGCGGCGAATTGCAGTGGGAGGTTCTGCTGCTGGGACCAAGGTCGTTCCTGCTGGAGCCTCTGATGCGGCAGCGAGGGCTTTTGCTTGAGAGATAGCAACGGTGTCATCCAAGTACTATATCAGACAGTAGTTAGTAATTGGTATTAGTATTAGGTAAGCGTTCTCTTACATTGTACCCGGTCTCTTTCTTCAGTTCTTGAAGTCCAATCGCGTAGACCTGCTCTTGATGCCGAGTTGCCTCCACTTTCTGTCTCTCAGTGAAAGCCTCGTTATTGCAGATGGTCTTCAAGTAATCCTGGTGGTTCTCTGTGATCCTTCGGGCGCGGCTTAGGAACGCTTCCATGATTCTGTTCCTTGTTGTTTGGACATCCTCTTCGTCCTTATACAAGGAATCAAGTCGCTGCGCAGGTCTCTTTTCTCGACGGCGAGCCTCAGCACGCGAAACAGCCAGATCGTGTGTTGCGATCGAATTCGCGAGGTTGAATTCATGTTCCTCTCGACAGCTGCTCTGCGTGTCGTGCCTTGCGAACTGAGAGTGCGACACTAGATTATTCAGGTACTGTGCGGTTTTGGTCGAGGTGGCTTCTCTAACATTCCTCCTCTCTGCATCGTCCTCGCCCTTATCGATCGTGTTGCCTTTCGCTTCCGCTTTTTTTGTAGGGGAGATGAGCTGGTGGATAGGGGTTTCAGATGGGGAAGAGGCATAACCCGCAGGTTCAGTGTTTTCTGACTGTCGTCCGGGAGCAGAGCTCGATGGGAAACCAGTTAGGGAAGGATCAGGCATGTCTTGCTTCTGGGTCGAGTGTGGGTTCTGGCCACGGAGAGGAAGAAATGGGGTTCTGGAATCTTGGGATAGGCCGCTGCTCCAATTCATACTTCCTGGAGTTGATGTGGAATATTGAGTGGATACTCCAAATATGTTGGAGTAAGCGCCGCGCTCATGTTGAGTTAATCTTGAATGAGATTCGGGAGTGGTACTCGAGAGGGAGGGCTTCTTGAGGTGTGGTGATTTGTTTGGCGAGATAACTGTGGGTTGAGTGTAGCCTGAACGTGGAGAACCAAACGTGCTGTTGGTCAAGGGCTGGTCATCAAAGCTCAACGTTGATAGCAAAGAGAGGGATGGGCCTGAATATCGGTCGCCAATGTACAAAGACTGACTTATATGTTGCAGACCTCTGCTAAAACTACTCTCGGCAGTCACGAGTGTTTGCTGCGTGTGCTGGACGCGTGACTCGGGAGTGGGAGCGCGCTCAATGGACAACACAATTGGTTCTCGGGACTGCCGGAACTTCAGCAGTGAACTGGCGAGAGTGACCGTACTCCAGTAATTGCTCCGCTGTTCCTTAGATCGGTAGAGATTGATCAGAAGATCATGGTGAGTATCATTCAACTGCTGGGTAATCTCGCCATAAATCTGCTCTGCAAGAGGTGAGGCCTGCGCCACAGTATAATCAATCAGCTCAATCTTAAAAGCTCTCTGCTTCGGTAGCATTAAACGCGACCCTCGAGAAGTTCAGGGGGTGAATGGTGAATACGCCACTCATGTCTCCCAATATGAATCAATATTGTAGAACTAAGGAGCATATACAGACTTCTGCAGAATACAATGGCCAATCGTTCATACGCAGTAAATAGCAGAATGCGAAAGTAGAGGGGGAATTGAATCAAAATATTAAATTCGCTATGCTCTCTATTCCAGAGCAAGTGGCTACCCACCATTACGTTGCTAGAGCTGTCCGCAATATACCAGTTGTACTGTCCATAAAAGGGTATGTCATGCTAAGTGAACGTAGCTGGGCACTCAAAACGTCAATAACCCCCTTCTATACGCCAGAGACTCTCATGCCTGCCCGCAAATCCAGAATGTAGACCATTCTGCTAAAACAATGCTTACAGTATGTACAAACGAAATCAAGAATGCTCACAAGAAAGGGATATCACGCTCCCAGAACCAATCAGCCAACACCTCTTGGGTAAAGAAAATATCTTGATTGCTCCCGGAAATTAGATACGGATGCTTACTTATGAATCCAGACGACTAAGTTGTCGCTCTATTTCTTCTCCTTCAAATTTCAACCTTTGATGCCATGATCGTAATGACTCGTATGTTAACATTGTGGTCACAGCTGCAGGGACAGCCCGAACCATGTTGGTGCCCATGCCATTATAGAAGGCTCTCCAGCCTTCTTCCTGTAGTATGGTCTTGCAAGTCCGAATGACTCCACGATACCTGGGAATGTTGATCATGCCATCGGAAGAAGCGGTACCGGGAGGACGAGTTTGGTGGCCATACCCGGGATGACTTCCTCGGAATGAGATCTCTTCAGGAGAATGGGATGGCAGAGATCGCTGCTGGGTCTGTAGTCGCGTACGGAGGACTTCGTGGGGGTACGTGGCAGATGTTGCGCAGATTTTGCTTAATATAGTAGCCCCAAGAATACCAAACCAGTGAACTTCCTCCTCTCGAGACGTTGCCTGGCCCATCTCCAGCCCAGTAAACTGCATTTTGAAATACTCGTACAGAGGAAATTGAATAGCGACATGGGTGAGCCCGAGAAGAGCCGGAGCAAGACCTGAGTAAAATGCACCGATGCCCTCATTCCTGTACATCTTTCGAAACGCATCAAACGTCCCTTTGTATTGCCATGGTGGACGGTGCTCTTCCAATGCTCGAGCGCTCACTTGGGACATCAGTCTCGTTTTGATTACCCATATCGGGTTTGTGGCTAACGTTGAACATGCTCCAGCGGTAATTGACGCGGAGATCCGAGAGAGCCATTTATTTTCTTGCAATAACGGTCAGCAGTCTGGTACACCGATCTCGCGCAACGACGAACCTATTCGGGTGTAGAAATAGTCTTTTGAAAAATCATATACGCTCATGTAAACAGCCCAGGTCGGGATGTACCCGAGCAACATCGGTCCGAGCCCTCTATACATGCCCCGAAAGCCATCTTCAAGCCAAATCACCCGAGCGGTGCCTGCGAGACCATTGTAGACTGCGCGCGATGGTCTCGCGAGATTTCGTGGCCGAAATGAGCCCTGCGCTTGGAGTCGGGTCTTGATGACGTCGAGAGGGCAGGTCACAATGCCGGACGCTATCCCAGCGGAAGCACCACAAAATGCATTAACTGTGGAATTCGGGAGGCCGGCACAGGATACAGCTAGGCTAGAGAAAGGTGAGCCCAAGGCTTGATTTTGCTTTGAAACATCGCGGGAGGAGAGTCTCGCTGTCGTCGGCGCATACCGTTGTCTAGTTGAACTCGGGGACGGCGGCGATTCGGGTGCTTCGGACATTGTGGGAGCTGCCCATGATATGACAATTAGACCTAAGTTAGAGAGGGTTTAGAGAGTAGGTACATACATGCCGTCGTCCCCCAGGTGCCTCAGTGTGCGGAAGCCCCGCAGCACTTGAGTGACACAATAGTTAGCGATTGAGCGGCTCCATTGACGGGCGGAAGCAGAGGGAAAGCCGTGATGTCGAATGTTCGAAGCTGCAGCACAAAGGAAGAGACTTGATCGCACTGTGGTGCCGTGAATTGCAAGCGGCGTAATGTAGCGGTAGAAGAGCGGGATGGAGAACAGACTGTGGCTGGGCACGAGGGTATCAGGAAAGTGTGGTGAGTGGAGTGGGGAATCCCGTCCGCTTTGGAAGCTGCGAGCTCGGCCGGCGAAACTTCGTCTTGGCGCGCTTGAGCCGATTGCTCTCGCTTCGATTCTGACAACCTCACCACCTCCATTGACGACGCTGCACATTAATTCACCCCTCCCCATTCTCCAGACACCCATTGTGCGACTTTGAACACTTGTCGACATCATGTCAGCGCCGTCGCTTGCACCATACATCGCCAAGAGGCCGTGGTTGAAGAAGTGGTTTGAGCCGCTGGCAAAGTGGTATTGCAACGCTGCAGGCTACAGGCAGTTGGGATTGAGGTGCGAGAACTCCTCATTCCAGTCAATTCGGTGGGAACCGCGTAGGACTGAGTTTGGGCGACGTCCTGGGATGTCGGATTGATGTACTGACCTCCAATTCTCCGTAGGGCCGATGATCTGATCCCCGAAGAAAACGACACCGTTCAGCTCGCCCTCAAGCGCCTACCACCGAAGGAGGCATACGACCGTGTGTTCCGCCTGCGACGGGCCTTCCAGGTACACATATTTCTTTCGATGGAGACAGTGGAGAATTAGCTAAGCCATAATAGTGCTCTGTATCCCACCAGCTGCTGCCCAAGGGCGAGTGGACCAAACCGGAGGACGTAAGACACCAAGCTACATCAACTAAGATGGGAGTTAATCATGGCGCAGGACGTTCCATACCTGACCGTTGTTATCAAGGACATCGAGGCCGAGATGAAGGAACGGGAGGACCTGGAGGCCATGATCGTCAGCAAAAGGGAGCGGAACGCAAAGGAAGCCCATTAAGCAAGAGCTGTATACTAAAAGTGGATTGGAATCTACATTATCGGACAGGATAGAATGAGCTGTGCATTAGAGTGTATATCAACTTCAAACTCTTTCTTACATCACCCGTCTTCCGATCTTTCACTGATGATACCTGCTAACTACGATCAATGTCACCAGTCAACCGTGCTTTAAGAAAAAGCTGAGAACAAGACTCCGTAGCTCGTACTCAGGAAGTTGGAGCATAGCATTGGCATGGAGACAAGTCTACTGAAGGTTCAAGCTGACCCGGTCAATATCAGTGAGCTTTCTGAGACGCTTATGGATGCTACATTCCACCCTCGGATAGAAGTTTAATTGAACTAATAGCTCGGATTTGTACCCGTGGCGATTGACTGGCCCTGACGTCCAAGTCGAGAGAGAAAACCACGTATTGATTATCTTTAGCTCTCTAAGCAAATCATCCCGGAAAACCTTTTCCCCCTCATCCTGGGGAAGCGCCTAATCATCCTAGGCCTTGAACGTCTTTCAAATATCGCGTCCAGATTCAAATGCGGTCCTATGGCAATTATCCCGCATTGCGAACTTTTCATCAGCCGGCATTGCCGCACGAATGGACTGCGACAGACTTACAAGGATCATCACAGACTAGAATACTACTGTAAGTTCCAGCAATGTACCTGCGCGTTTTTGGCGGAGTTATCATGAGGCACCAAGGAGGAAGTTGTTTGTGATACCACGTGCTTCCCGGGAGGTCGAAGAGTGGCATTGTGATGAATGTAATGTATGGGACGGAGATTGAATGACAAGCCTCCATGCACCTAATTTCGGGAAGAGGGTCTGAAGAAAAAAATCGGAGCCAGCGATGAAGATGGAGAACTTCGGCTTCAACATAGACACCTCTATGGGCGATCTGGAGAAGTTGACCTTCGAAGCGTGCTAGGAGTGTCAAGTCCATTTTGAAATGACAAGTAGCGCAAATCGCGACAGAGAAAGGAAATTCTGAAGTATCTGGAGTGCGGTGGGCCTCATGAGTATTACGACGGAGGATTTTAAGGTTGACTTCACAACTTAGACCATAGTTGTGGACACTAGAGTGACGTAGAAGACCTTTAAACTCAACCACACTTACAGATTGATTTCCAAAACGAAAGAAATTTTTATCTCCAATTTATACATCAGCTTTCTCCAAACGTGGAGACCCTTCTTACATACATGACGTTACTTGGGTAGTTTCCTTTTACGATGAAGCTGAGTTAATTTGTCAGCGCGTGGTCATGTGCCCTGGCGTCATGGCGTCTCCAGCGTCTTACCGTCAGCGCGTCAGGCATCCGCATCTCCCCAACCCATCTTCATAATCTATCGAGTAGTGGATTTGAAACAATTGCATTCAATCTAAGTCTCAGAGTTCGTCTACCTCATTGCTATGTTTTTTATTCGCTCTAATTGCAAACAGTCTCCGCTTCCCTTTATTGGAACTACGACAAAATCATCCAGCATGTCTCTCCGTCGCTCTGCCCGTCTTTCAACGAATAGCCTAACAGCTACCCCTGAAGTCGAATCGCCAAATGGAGTGGTGAATGGAGATGCAAAGGGAGCATCCAAGGCATCTAGATCTACCTCTAAGAAGCGCAAGAGTAGAGCATCAGCGACATCAGCCGCAGTGTCCACACAAGATGAATCTGCAAAGAAAACCACCAAGCTAACAGAGACCGAATTTGCAGTTCCGGAAATCCCAAAAACTCCCATCTCCAAGCAGCGTAAAGCGGCTGCAGCAACCACACCGTCAAACCCTCCACCCTTAACACCCACCCCATCTGGTGTCGGTCTCATGGTTTCAACGACTGCAGTCCCAATTCCAAACAATGAAGCGGATGCACAACCCCGTCCAACAGAACCGCATGCCACGAATGCACCTCTATCTACCCCAGGAGGATCACGTGTGGTAGCATACTCCTCTTCCCCCATCAAGCCTCTATCTGCTTCGCAAGAGGAGACGGCCTCTCCGAGCAAGAAGAAGAAGGCTAAGGAGGTTGTCCCTCCTGATGTCGGGGCCATGCAGCCTCCCACATCGACCGTAGATACGTTATTGAAAGATGCGTGCGAGCATCTCTGTAAGATAGATCCAAAGTTGAAAGCATTGATTGAGAAACATCACTGTAAGATGTTTAGTCCGGAAGGGCTAAGGGAGGTGGTGGATCCGTTTACGGCGCTGGCGAGTGGGATTATTGGACAGCAGGTACGTCCACCCGCACAGTGGATCAGTCATACATACAGTATAAGCATGAAAGTATACGCAAGTTAATGCAATGATAACTACGTAGGTATCCGGGCAAGCAGCGGCCTCGATCCGCAAGAAGTTCACCGCACTCTTCCCGGAGACGGACCCCTCTTTTCCTGCTCCAGCCCATGTCATCCAGAAGGATCTAGCTACTCTACGCACGGCAGGCCTCTCTCAGCGCAAGGCGGAATACATACAAGGACTCGCTGAGAAATTTGCGTCTGGGGAGCTAAGCGCTCAGATACTAGTCAGTGCGAGCGACGAAGACTTGATCGAGAAACTAGTTGCCGTGAGGGGCCTAGGACGGTGGAGCGTCGAAATGTTCGCTTGTTTTGGGTTAAAGCGTATGGACGTGTTCAGCACGGGGGATTTGGGTGTGCAGTGAGTTTCCCGGGTTATTCAAGTTTGTATGCTGTGGATCGTTGGAAATGTGGGATGTAGGAGGCTGGAAAGGTTGAGTATTAGGCATTGGCTAATGATGACGACAGAAGGGGGATGGCGACGTATATGGGGAAAGACGTGTCGAAGCTCAAGGCAAAGGGTGGCAAGTGGAAATACATGACTGAAAAGGAGATGCTGGACATTGCTGCCAAGTTCTCCCCATACAGGTGCGTGCCTCGCGCCCTTCTGCAGACGATTCAGAGCAGCTAATGCGGAATAGGAGCTTGTTCATGTGGTATATGTGGAGGATTGAGAACGTCGATATTAGTGTAATGAATGCTGATTGATATAGGGAGAAATAGAGGGTTACAGTACATTTCCAAGCTACATCGCTCCGGTTTCCCTGTAAATTGTGAGAGCCCACTTTCGCGGCATTGAAGCCTTCGCTACCCCATTCCCATTATACCATCTCTAAATCGACTGGCAGAAGCGTGCATGAACGAAAGAGGCTCTATTGCAAGAGATCAAGGTTTTACCGCGAGGATAAGACTCTTAGGCCATGGTTGTACAAAGCTGCACCTGACAGACAAGGATGTGGTGTATTTCATTCATCGTATGACAGAGTCCCTTCCGCAATTCGCCACTGTGCTCGTTGCAACACCAACCCGTATTCATGCTTCTGGCCCCTCGCTCATCTCATAACAACAGCAGGAGTGGGGACAGGCGTGCTGTCTTGGTGATCTTATCGATCTAGCGGTCAGAAAATACCTGGTCCAAGGGAGTGAGGCGATGTATAAATCATTGGAAAGGGGAATTCTGATCGGGATGACCAGGATGGCGAACCATGGATCGAGTTTGTAAGGGGCTCAAAAATGCATGGGGTAGTAAATGTAGGCTCTAGACTTCAAGCGGAGACGCATGCATGATGTCCCTGGACTCGAGCGTTGACAATGATAAAAGAGAAGTAACGTTGGAGGTCGGGGAAGCTTGAACGGTATGCGACTGTGTGTACAAGCGGTGTCACTGATACGAAAACTAAAATGATATCCCACAGCGGGATGGATGCCTGCAGATTTGCTGACGGGATGCAGCGGCTATCTTTTTAAAATTGAGAAGCTCACGGGAAGGCTATGGCCTCGTCGAATGTCACACATGCTTTCCAAAGCTTATTTGCTTTGCCGTAACGGTGCTGCTGTGGGTGCTGTGAATATGCGGGTGTATGGATCCGTTTGACGTATGTCATTCTTTGATAATGGTAACCTGCATGTATTAGCGTTCTAGCCCAGCTGTGTTGAACGGTGAAGATGGAGTGGCGTTGCAACTGCTTTTTCGCGGCGTTTGCTGGGGTGAGAATGAAAACCTGTGAAGTTATGAATTGGATGGACAAGTTCAACCTGGCTTCCGAACCATGGATGTGCTGCAAGCACGGCAGGCGTGAAAAGCGATGCTCCGCTGGCAGCCTCATCGCTGAATACCCTGCAGATGAGATCTGCGGTTGAAATTTTGGAGACACAACAAGGCCGGCAGTTGATCGACTTATTGAGTTGAAACATGGAGGTGTGCAGGACTTTAATTGTGCGATGTTTCGAACAGAACCCCGAACTGCCAGAAGCGGAGATTTCGGTAATTTCGCTGATCCACAAAGGGAGGAATGGGATTCTGATTAGCGAGAATATTCTGGATGATGTCTGTCTCCTCTGAAAGGCGGCACGAGGGAAAGATGAGGTTGAAATTAAATCCAGGCTCCTTCATCAGAATCCTGTTGTGCTCGGCTGTTACCTGTCTGGAGGCTTGAATAAAGGGGAACATTCTATAATCGCTACAGGAAATCCTGGAAAGGGGAATCGAACCACTTCAAATTCCATTTGAGTCGTGATGCCTGATGTTCGCGAACCTTGGACGGGAGTTTGTCCCAAAATGTGACGTCAATAATTAGTCCTCCCTTTCCACTCCCTGGCTTCCTACGCCAAAAAGAACATCCCCGTAACCTGCTTGGGAGATCGACAAGGGAATCTTGATAGTCTCAGCGGGATTAAATATATGGCGTAAAATGATTGGCAGTCCTAACAAGGGTTATATCAACTGTCGAGATTCAACTTCGACGACCGCAGCTTGCGACGACTGCAGCTTGCGACGACCGCACATGCCAACTGAGGGGGGGTTGCGCGGCTCCGATTTGAGATATTCGAGACTCCGAAATTGTCTTTTGACGCTGGACTGGCGGCCTGCTGATTCTCCGGCTACAGATGGCCTGATGGTAGACTCCGAGGGTTGCTTTCAGTTTCAGCGTCAAGCACGTCTAAGACTGACAAGCCTCATGTTGCGCACCGCTTGCTCCCTGACGACAAGGCCGGTGCGATAAGGGCAAATAGCGATGCTCTGGTGGGGCCGTGGGATGGGCAAAGCGGCGGAAATTGGCACGCCGTTTGGCTGGCGGCTTGTGTGGCTTGCTGGCCATGAACGCCAAATCGGGCGCCATCCGACGTCGATGACAAGGGGGGAGGTACGTCGAGGCCATTCAGCCGAGATGATGGCCTCCGCTAATCTTGCCCTTGCGCGTGCAATTCGACTAGTATTTTCAAGAATTGCGTCTCGCGATGGGCCATTTTGAGCAATCGAATGCGGCGATTCGGCTGGCATTAAAGAAGAGACCAGCATTTGAGCAGGATTTCTAGAGCCGCGGGTGTGCTGGGGCGTCGTTAAACGTTCCTGGTCTCATCGCCTGTCACAGATGACAGCAAGCTTGGGCTCGTGTAAACATGTGATATGCGGGTGAAGGCTCCGGAAGCCGCTCCACGATGCGCACCTGTATGTTTACACCAATGCATTGTCGTCGCAAGCAGCACTAGTAAACCGCCCATCTGGAGCGTAGATTTTCACGGCTGTCTCCAGAGCATTTCCAGGCAGGCGGAGTTGAATGTGAACATGAGCAATCACGTGCAGCGTGTCTCTTCGCCGCATTAGCCAATGACCTACATATCAGTAGTGCCCATTCAGGCCTAGTGACGGCGTCGGTCCTTGCCCGACGTTTTTGTTGGTGGCAAGGGTGCGTCGCTCCTCTCCTTTTCCTCTCTCCCCAGCCAACTCTTTCCTCCCAGTCAACTTCTTCAACTACCTCCACAACCACCTTCGTTCATTCGCAGCCTCGCCTTCCAAGACCTTTGGCGTTATTCGGCTTCGCGGACCCTATTTCTTCCCTCTTTTTTTTTTCCTCTTCTTGACATTCGCTCTGCAACATCTTTCTGCGACCGCATCAACACTTAGTGAGCCCCAGGTCGTGAGCAGTCTTAATATCCCCAGGTCCGTCACACCACGCACCAGTACCGCTTAGCACCAATTGCACCACGAACGCGTCTCTGACTCTACTATTCTAGTTACCGACTTGCTTCGACCTCGTCAACAATGTCTCCTCTTGCCAGATTCGTGCTGCCAGCACTGGCTGCTACTGGCACTGCCTATGGTACGTATTTACCCCATTGCTACTGCTACTATAGCCTCTTCATCCTCGCACGAAATCCTTATAACTGTTATCATCATGCTAACTGGCCTCTTCTCTACGTAGCCGCTTGCAGTATCTCCGGCACCACCACCATCGAGAACAACGGCGATGCCACAGCGATGGCTTCCTGCACAACCTTCACCGGCGGCATCGCGATTGAGACCGGAGTACAAGAACCCATCAGCATTTCTGGCGTCAGGGAGCTTGATGGTGATTTGTCTGTCAAGAACAACTCCAATCTCGAGTCTATCAGTGCCGACAGCTTGGAAACCATCAAGGGAAAATTCGAACTGAATGATGTCCGAGCCCTCAACACCTTGAGCTTCCCCAAGCTTTCAACCGTGGAAGAGATCCAGTGGGTAGCGCTACCCAAACTCCAAAACCTTGAGTTCACTGCCGAGGTGAAGAAGGCCGCGACTGTTGTAATCTCGAACACTCAGCTTCAGTCCCTCAAGGGCATCAACATCGAGACCATAGACAAGATCGACATTAACAATAACCCATACATCAGCGATATTTCCATGCAATTGGGGAACATCACTACCTCGCTGAATCTCGAGGCCAACAATCCAGAAGTCAACATCACCTTCCCCAATCTGGAGTGGGCGTTCAACATGACCTTCCGAAACTGCTCCTCGATCGATCTGCCATCATTGGAGACGCTCAATGGCTCTATGGGTCTGTACGGAAACGTTCTGTCGGGTTTCGCCGCTCCCAACCTCACCAAAATTGGCGGTGCCCTCGCCTTGGTCTCGAACACGGAGATGACCAACCTCTCCCTGCCTGAGTTGACGGAGGTTTCTCAGAACTTGCAGATTGCCAACAACACCAAGCTACACAAGATTGACGGTCTTCCCAAGTTGAAGACCATTGGTGGTGCTCTTGATTTCAACGGCAACTTCACTGAGTAAGTCCCACCGTTTCCTAGCCAAGATCCGCACCGCTAACTTTATCTAGGGTGTCACTTCCTGCTCTTAATGACGTCGATGGTGCCTTCAATCTCCAGTCCACAGGTGATGTCCAGGGCCAATGCGACGATTTCTTCAAGCCGCTCTCGGATAAGAAGAGGATCAAGGGCAAGTTCACCTGCTTCGGAAGCGTTGCGAAGCCAGGTGGCCAGGGTACAACGCCTACCGTCACTGGAGCGAATTCTAAGAAGACTGGCGCCGCCTCTACCTTGAACGTCCAGAAGAACGCCGCTATGGGTTTGATGGGTTTGGCTGCCGCCTTCTTCATGTAAACGGTTTATGACGCTGGCGTTTCCACAATAATTGCATAGACTAATAATCCCACAATTTGTTTTCCTTTGATAGCATAGCGGCATCTAGCTTGCGAGCACCCTAGTCGGTCAAAGGTGCCCACTGAGGACTGAAGGGGATCTTGTGAGGGGGTAATTGTCCAGCATGCATCAGTCGTATGTATCGATTGGCTACGATGGTTGAAGCTTAGCGGGGTCTTAATATGCGGCACTACATGGCTATCTCTCGAAAAGTCCAACCCGCTCGGAATGATTGGAGCTGGTGTTTTTTGACGGACGGTATTCATGGATCTGTGCTTTCTCTCTTCACTTTCGTGTCTATACATAGGTATGCTCTCTCTATTATGTATGCTACAGCGAAAATGCATTTCTTGGTCAATAGGTGTCGGGTGCACATGACGTTCACAAATGACTTTCTTTACACCAATAGTCCCAATTCCTTTCGTTCCCGTCTTGTCAATCATTTCGCAACACGCAGGACTTAGCACATCCAACTTCAACGCACACTTCCTCTACTTAAGACCTCCGGGGAAGACGGATGCCTTTCGTGATTCAATTGCCTACCATTAGTGCCGCTCACCACCTAGACATGTCGTTGTGAGGCAGTGTAACCGCTCTACTCAATCGAGACACGCTACCGCATCTGCCGCTGGATTGTACCTCCGGTTCTCTACATCCGTCATGGCTGGTTTCCCGAAGCAGATGTGTGCTGAGCAGGGCCTATTATGAGTAGTGCGTGCAGCAGTCGATCTGGAACCGGGTAGAAGATGTGATCTACCAGATTTACTTTAATCAGATCGACGCGCCTCCCTGGCACGACCCTACCCATGCCTCGCAATCCAGAGGCCAAGCAGCTCCTTTTGACCGTCTTATGACTCTTTAATCCAGAAGCTGCTCATATCAGATGACGGCTGCACGTTCTGGGTTTAAGATAGCCTCACATCTGTCGTCCGGGCATTAGCTCAACTGTTCCAGCCGTTGTCGGAGTGGAGTACTGGTGGTGAAAAGCAAAAAGCTGTAAGTCTGCCTTACGTTCTTTGGCTGCTTCCTCAAGCATCGGAAGAGTTTTCAAGGATATCCCTTGTCTGTCGTCGTGCTCTCTATGGTTTCATATTTTCCGCAAGGGATGCAGCAAGTTTACTCTGTAGTCAACGCCATCCCACATTCAGCCCCGAACCATGAACACCAATCGCTTCGGGAACTGCATCTAGCTTTAGCGGAGGTGTCACTTTGAGATTTTTCTCAGATGTAAGATTTCCTTTACAGTTAGGTGGAGGGTTATGCAGTAGAGGTACCTCTATCAACCCCGGGGTTGCAATGCTCTTGTCTGATCCCGTCTTCCCCGGGCGCCCTCTTTGTTGTCCCTGTTTACACGACACAAAAGTATCCCTGAGGAATATAAAAGGAGCTTTCCTCTTGCCCGGGACCTTCCTCATCATTCATTCATCTTCTATGTCCTTTCGTCATTGCACTTATGGGTGGCATAGTCCTCTGCTTGTTTGCTACTGTTTCCACACTATCATACGCTTTCATCTAAACCAAATAATTCTCTATAATGCAATTTACTCCATACAAATTCGCGGCCATGTCAGAGGCGCTCCCGCCTCACCGCGCTGCGTATGTGTCAGTCGTGTTCCTAAGCCAGTCCAGTCAGTCCTAACTATTGAAGTAAAATGGAGTCCACTGGAGGGAAGTTTCAATTACCTCCAATACGCGAAGCCCTTCCTGGGCAATTTCCATATGGACATCGATTGCCGATTTGTTCTCCGCCATTGTCTTTGCCACTCCCCAACCATGGGTACTATAGCCCTCCACCGCGGTACGATATGGCCCCGGTCAGCTCTTATCAACAGCCGAGAGCAATTCGACGAGTTTGTAAGGTAGAGAAAAAACATCCCCGTCGAAAACCGTGCCAGAAAAGCCCCCGGTGTAATGACAAACCTCAAAGTGCGAAGGCAGCGAAGGCAGTGAAGGAACAAGAGCGTAGGGAAGACTTAGGAGAGTTAGTTATAGACTATGAGAAACTGCTTGAATATATGGGGGATCAGGATATTAAAAATGAGTTCTTCAAGAGACCACTCAATCAGGGAAATGTTAGGAGTAGCAGGGGTCTTCAGCACAATAAACTAGATGTTCTCAGGGGAGCATTGAAGCAGTTGAAGAGGTGGTACCGTGAGAAACACGAGCTCCAGGAAGAAATCTACAAACTCCGCTATCTCGTTCGGCCCAAGCGCGTATCGACGGAGGGCCTTTACAGTCAGTCTCTTCGAAGCAACAAAGATCTTACGCAACACCTGAGGCCTTTCACATTTACATCACAACCATCCCCTCGCCTCTGATCATCACGTTCAGGCCTCGTGTGCTGCAACTGGCCTTTATCGCAACCTCATGCTTATTTCATAGTTTCTCAAAATTGATCACAATGGCAGTTCTTTTGTTGCAAGCGGTATCAGTCAGTCATTTGGTTTCAAAGCACGTAAACGACTCCTCGGCTTTGGCGGCTGTCTGAACACAGTTTACAAGCGGCATTGGTCGGTCTTTTGATTTTCGAGCGTATTGGCGGCAGTCTTACCACCTGCGGCCCCCTCCAATCTCCAAATGTTTTGTTTGGCGCTCAGCGGTGTTTGTGGCTCTCTCTTGCACATTTCCCTTACCTTTTGCCGGTGCTTACATGTCTGTAGCTCTATGCCGCGACCATTCCTGTCCATTCCGCCTTCACTGTTGTTCATTTTCTTCGGGAATCCGGTTAGGTGTGTCTGATATTCATTTCCTTGGTGCAAAACAGCAACATGTAACGGCCACAACTTCTCGGTTTGGATATATACGTTAATCTGGTATGTAGTGTGTGTAACAGATGCACTATTTAGCGTGGAGGAGGATTGGGAGGCAAATTTCTCTAGCTTGACTGTGGTTGTGGTTGGACTGAAGGTTGAGTGGAGCGACCAGTGTCTATCAGCTTAGCGTTTTCAAAAGAAAATACGATGAATTATCTGGTAGCACTGGAGCCGAACTTAGTGTGACTCCACTGAGGTGTAGATCTTTTTCAAAGATGCGAGGGCTCAGTTTTTCGGACATTCAGCTCATGCATGTTGTTGAGGTGGTGGAGGCTGAACGGGCTATCGAATACCCTTGTCTATACTAGTCCTGTACTCCCACACACCAACATTTTCAACGTCTCAACTCACATCCTCCTTCTCGTTCTCACAGCGACCTCAATTAATTCAATCACGAACATCTCCGAGTGGAAAATAGCCTCTTATTAGTTGTCGTGTCTCGATAACTAGCTCTGAGGGTAATCTCCTGCATTCTTTTGGCACATCTTGAATAATACTGCAATTAGGTTCACCTTAGGCTGCGACTCCGCTTTTCTTCAGACCTTTCCTTCACAGGTAGACTTCATATGGGGATGAAAGTTTTCATCATTCAACAGCCTGATCAGTGATTTCTATCTGCATATAGCTCATTCAACATCGCGTCGTCAACAGCAGGCTGAAACTTCCCTTCAACATCAATTTCCCGCAGTCTTATCCCGGATCCACACGGTTTATCTAGGTTCTCAATTTTCGAACGTCGTTCAGCGACCTTCCATAACTACCCACCCATCAATCATCTCATTCAGCTTCAAGCATGCCTCCTAACAAACATCCTCTGCAGATTGCGCTGTACGTGCGGGCCAAATATCCAAGATATACCACTGGGCTCTTTCCGTATCTCCGAAGCGATCCAACTGCCAACGTCCCGAAGTCAACAAACATCATGTAAAGAACGCTTTTATGAAGTTGAGGGCGAGCTGTCACAATCACGGCAATATGAGCATGTATCTGTTCCGGATCCTGCAAGAGCCGAAGCTTCTTGTTCTGATAACGATAACCAAAATTACGGACTCTGTACCTCTGGAGAGGATTTTAGAAAGGACGCTCGTCTACCAGGCAGGTGACCCTAGTCAGGAGAAGGCGAAGCGCTTCGCCTGCTTAGCATGGCTGCAGGATGTACTAGAGAACTCGAGAACTGAAGACACTATCTCGGGTTTGAAGCCTTGGGATGAAATTGAGCAGGCGACCAGGAATTTGTGGGAAAGAAGAAGCGCGAGGGCCGGTGAGATGCTGGGTGGGAGGGGGATAGGGAGGTGGGACTAATCGAACTTATTGGACGGAAAAAGAGGTGGTTGATTGAAATGATTCCGTCATCCTGAGCGACAATCGACCTTTTCTTTTCAGCTCTGTTTTCCTAGATATGGTTTTACTTATCCTTAGGATATATTTCTATTTGCGCTTCAATTCTGCCTCAATTAGATGTGTTTTCACTATCCCTTCCGACGAGATGGTCTTGTCTCTTGACTTAGATTTATTTCGTGCATGCTCGACTTCTGCCCGTGCGCGCTCTTGTTGAATAGAAGCGTTGTTCGTATTTCCAATGCGCTTTATCATCACCTTAAGTGGTGTCCAGTATCTCTAGCCTTTGTATGGCTTAATGAGTACTGGAACCCACAGTGCTACACTCTAGCTCGGCTAAAATTCTCTATCGACCTTAGGTATGGCGTTCCCAGACAGTGTCATCTAATATATAAGGAATATTGGTTAGGACGTTCGGGACGATTCTTAAGTTTGCCACTCCTCCTCTCCCAGTCCTGGAATTGGGACCAGACATACTCGGGAAGATGAAGTGTTTCAACATTTTTATAGTTGAGCACGTGATGCCCAAGGAAGTGTTCCAATTAAGCAATTGAAAGCTGTGTACATCTAAATTGGAACCGGCAGCTATGAGAAATGCGCACCTAGCAATTCTGCATGCCTACAGCAGCATTTTACTGTGTGAACTCTCTACCACTTCCGGCCGGAGAACAAGTTGTACGATTAGATTCCTAATCAGGATACAAAGTGCGAAGACCAGCAACCAAACTCCAAAGGCCATATCTCAGACAGGCTGACGCGGTCTTGACGGCTAGCATGCAACGATTTTCCACACGGCCGTTAGTGATCGTGTCATGACGCTGAGGATGCATGCACCTCCAATGGCTGCTACTCATCTTTGGCGAGGCTGGCGAGGCTAGCGTGGCTGATCGCAGCTTCCTCAATAGGTTCCGTTCCTTTCGCGTGGAAAAGAGGGGAGGAGCGGAGATTTAACAGGAAGGAGCTGAAAGCGCTGTCTACCACGCTAGATAGCTACCAGTAGCATACTCAACATGGTAAAGCCGCAACAAGTGAATGAATGGATGCGTGTCAGTTCGTTGCGTGACATGTATTGATCACTGCCCTTTTTTCTGACGGCTTCGTAATTTTTGCCTCTCAGGGCGGACCAATCAGCGTCGGACTTGGGTGATTAGCGGTACACCAAGGCCCGTCTTCCTCGCGACCTCCTTTGCCATTATTCTTTGGACTCGATCCCCAATTCCACTCGTTATCTCCCATCTTTACCCACGGCCCCCGCATCTTCATCTTCGTATCTAGCAATAATTGGACTGTTGTTCGTCGCCTTACCGGTTTCACCTTCGATGAGGCACGCCTGATCCTTCCGCGCGCTTTCTGCAGAGCCTCCTCGACCTTACCCCGACCTCATCGCAACCTCCTCCGCCTAACAACCAAACTGGCCTCCCCTTCTCCCCCATTACACACCCAACGAGAACGGAGTAACACCCTTGGTATTCGAGCTCGGAGCCAGTCCATCCGACAGCAGCGGAAGGACGAGGTGAGCGCCGAGGGCGTTCCTCGTTTCAAAATGCTCGTCCCCAAAGGATACTCATGGAAAGCTGCCCGAGCACGGCTACCCCCCACACGAGTCTTCTGGCACATGATACGGAATCCACGTTTCCTGTTGTCCTTTGGCTTGGTTTCCATAATCGTGCTATTATGGCGGTCCATGGGGTCAGCTGCGGGTGAGATGCAGCGGTACGCAATTCCCTCCCACACCTCCGGCCATGGCAGGTCTCTCAGGACAGATGGCGTGGTGGTCGCACATGGTTGTCATGATTTAGAAAATGCTGAC
Source organism: Zopfia rhizophila CBS 207.26 (assembly GCA_010093925.1). Classification (NCBI taxonomy): domain Eukaryota; kingdom Fungi; phylum Ascomycota; class Dothideomycetes; family Zopfiaceae; genus Zopfia; species Zopfia rhizophila. The sequence continues at coordinate 1,118,775 of ML994638.1, forward strand.
GGAGATACTAATTCAGGTTTTACTGCTGGGGTCCTTCAAAACCTCCAATGCATATGACGCCGAACGAGAACGCGGAATGGCATGGCCATCTCCAGACCCCGGTAATATTTAATCATCACAAGCCAATCGAGGTCAATGAAAGCACGATAACACACGTCGACCTCAACAAGATCAAATCTACCAAGAAAGCCGATGCGAACAAGGAACGAATTCTCATCCTCACTCCGCTCCGCGATGCTACTCCGTACCTGGAACAGCACTTTGACCTCATCAGCCAGCTTAGTTACCCGCACGACTTGATTGATCTTGGCTTTCTCGTTGGCGACTCGACAGATGACACATTAGCCGCTTTGTCCAAGGAACTCGAGCGCGTACAGGGAAACCCCGAAATCGCCTTCCACTCTGCCACGATCGTCGAGAAGGACTTTGGTGTGACACTATCGCAAAATGTTGAAGACAGGCATGGTTTCGAAGCACAGGGACCTCGAAGGAAGGCCATGGGTCGAGCGAGGAACTACCTGCTCGCCACAACGCTGAAGCCGGAGCATAGCTGGGTTTACTGGAGGGATGTGGATATCAAAGATAGCCCGTCCAAGATTATTGAAGACTTCGTGGCGCACGATAGGGACATTCTTGTTCCCAGTAAGTTGTCCTGGTTAAGCGGGATGATAAGGAGAAGCTGACGTTGGATTTAGATATCTGGTTCCACAGGTACAAGGAACGGGATGGCAAGAAGGTTGACATTGAAGGAAGGTGTAAGGACACCGATTCAGAATTTGAGACCGTATCGCTGACCTCAGGCAGTCGACTACAACTCATGGCAAGAATCTCCAGAAGGCCTCAAACTCACAGCATCTCTTGACAAGGACGTGGTCCTCGCTGAAGGTACATACGTCCCCTCATTTACCTCTGCGTCTTCTGACACCACGTTCCAGGTTACAAAGAGTACAAAACTAACCGCAAGTACATGGCCAAGATGGGCGACTGGCGTAAGAACAAGGATGTTGAGATCGAACTCGATGGCATCGGCGGCGTAAACATCATCGTAAAGGCAGACGTCCACCGCTCCGGCATCAACTTTCCCTGCTACGCATTCGAGAACCAGGCCGAGACTGAAGGTTTCGCAAAGATGGCGAAGCGCGCCGGTTATGGCGTATACGGATTACCGAACTATGTTGTCTGGCATATTGACACGGACGAGAAGCCAGGGAATGCTTAGAAGATGAGAAAACGGGTGTTTTGTGTGTGTGTGTGTGTGTGTGTGAGTGTGTGAGTGAATAAGGGCTTAGAATAAGATAAAGCATCGATGTTGACGAACCAAAGAAGGGCATGTGGGGATGGGGGAACTGGATGGATGAAACCAATATTCTGTTTTTGTTTTATATCTTCCGTTGGGTCACAGACTTTGGGGCGCGAGTCTTGCAAAGCCGCTTTTTCCCCTCCGTTGCGGATAAAGACTTGCGCATTTGCAATCATGGAGTAATAATGGTCTATGGTGATATATCATATACGCATCGATTCAATCAAGAATTGTCAGCTCAAGCTTTCGTTTCTCTTCGTTGAGTCCTCCGACCTATGTGTTCCATCTCGCTCACCTTATGTTCTATCTTGCAAGCCTACCAGGTCTTACACTCACATTTTCCCTTGGAGGCAAGGATCATGTACCTCTTCGCCATGGACAACGTAGCACGCCAGTGAGCCCATGTTCTTACTACATCAACTCTTTGTCCATATCAAATTCTCCGTTTCCCCACAAATATGTCAAATTACCCAGCAGCCCCCCCCCCCCGGGTTCCCAAATCCACACCGTTGACGCCATCATCGACTGTGATACCGGGAACCCGAATGATCCCTCATCCCAGTCCAATTTATCCCCAACCACCGTTCTCACAATACCCGTGAAAATAGTCATGTCAGACGACTTGCCAGATACTTGCAATTTAAGCCAGGAGCACGACGCTCTTGAAACGCCTCTAGCCAACTTCCCAAACCCCAGAAAGGCAGATGTGTTGGAAGAACTGAGTGGCCTTTGGCAGTCTGAAGATAGCATGTACCTGATTCTAATAGCCAGATACTTGAAAACACATCTCCTCATTTATCATCCCTCCTACTAGGTACGCCAGGTATTTATGCTAACAGACCGCTTTACCCGTTCAATTGTAAGTACCTATACATAGGCATAGCGGGCTTCAACGAGCAAATAAATGCTTACGTGTGGGACCAATGTCTAATTTCAATACCACCTAGCATTGTTATGTAGTCTGAATGAGCGGGTTTCAACAGTCCTAGAGGAGCAGATACCTTATCGTCGTAATTGGGCACCAGGAAATGCGTCTTTAACATTCGCTCCCTCTCAACTATTTATGCTGGGTAATTATGCCAACGAACCACTCTACGGGTCCAATTCTAAGTGCCTTGACATAAGACTGCTGGACTTCACTTAGAAATGCATGGAACTCCATTAAAACCACGATCATGAGAAACACATCCATCCATGAACCACCTGCCATGCACCCACTAAAATTGAGCCACGTACCTATGAACCACCTACCTATCTATTCTCCTTGCCGTAGTCTTCAGAAGTAGCAATCACTCATAGATGCCATCCTCGAACTTGTCGGCATCGTAGAAGAGAGCGACGCTCCTATTGCCCATGAAGAGGAAAGGAGCAGCGGGGTCATTTAGACGGTTGACGGCCTGAACATACATATTAGCACTTCGATCCTAGATGGAGTTCAAAGAGCAACTTACATTAAGAGCAGAGAGCTGATCGTTAAAAGCGACGTAGACCGGAATAGGTGCCCCTTCCTCCGAACGCTCGCCGATCTTGACACGAGAGATGTTGCCGAACTGCGTTACGCTAGTACAGAGTGAATGTAAATGGAAGCAGTATAGCCCACCTTTGCGCTGAACCCATCACCAATCTTCTGCATAATGCCACCGTCGGTGTCGTCCTCGAGATCCAAGCCATTGAGAAGACCTCGGGCCACGATGACATTGGAGCGCGGACCGTACGTATCCTCTTGTTGTTCGGCAATGCCTCCAGCTCTCTTACCGCCGGTGATTCTACCAATAGGTGCCCGCTGTTTCCTAGCGTCTCCATCCTCGAAATCATCGAGAATCATCCTCCGTTCCTTAGGCTGGTTGACTTGAACCAGGGAAAGTGGTGTGAGGATACCGCTACTGTTGATTCCAAGACCCTGGCCTTTCTTATGACCCCATTTTTGCAACATGTTTTCGGCAAATTTCATTCCGGAAATTCCCTTTGGTTTAGGCTCTGTGCGTCCTGGGTCCTTACGCTCGTCGTTGTTCTCGGCGACTGATTCTTCGATCACGTCTGTCATCTGAACGCTGGTGTAGTGAACCGGTTCGGCCGAGATAGTGGCATTGTAACCCCCCGGAATTGGGGCAGATGGAGGAGGTGGTGGGACCTCTTGGTTTGCTGGTGGCGGAGGTGGGGGCGGTATGCCCATAGGCTGTTGTTGAGACATCATGACCCGCTGTGCGAACGCTTCGCCGCCAGTCTGAACATCCGAAGTCGGTGGAGTCGGGACAGTTGCCACGCTAGAACGAACGACGTCGCCAATAACCAGAGCGGACGAGCCTGGAGAGTGTCAGGTACATACAATTGCCGTTCCAAAGCACTTACTGTCCGCGTCCATGTCCATGGTGTCTTGGCTCTCGCTTGAAATCTTATCGCTGCTGTTTTTCGCGTTATGGGAAGCTTGAACTATGTTCATCCATGCCTGATTCATTCTCATGCAGTCGTCGCTGTCTTTGTACGTTTGGAAGTCCGTATAATTCGCTGGGTTGTACCAGTCTTGCCAGTCAATCTCAAGAAACTGTTGTTTTTGTTGGTTGTTCTTCTTCCTCTTGTTACGACCGCCTCTAGATCGATTGGGAAAGTTGTTCACGTCGTCATCATTGGTTGGAGCCCAGTCCTCGAACTTGGATACGGTGACTGGATTCTGGCGGCTAATATCTCGTGCCGCAGTCTGAGCTCCGGTGTTTGGCGAGCTCGAGCTCGCGCTAGGGTATTTCGGTTTCTGATTCTTCTTGTTGTTTTGCTGTTGTGGCCGATTGATGCGCGGCTGGAATTTGGGTGGTTCTGTTGGGGAGAAAGTACGTAAGTAATCACAGTTTCTTTATCAAAAAAGGTTCTTGCGATAGGTACCAGGCAGTTTGTCCTTCTCTTCCTTCTGCTCCGCCTGCGCCTGCGCCTGTGCGTAGTTCACCGGCTCAGCCGAAATGGTCGCATTGCCTCCTCCAAGCAAGGCGAGGTATGGGTTGGGTAACTGATTATTTGTGTTAGCTTTGTCTGCCATGGTTGTATATAACGGCTTGTTGTAGTTGTTGCTGCGCTTTGAGATTGACAGTTGTTATTGCCCAACGGAGAGAAAGTGAAAAAGGAAGCTCTACTTGAAGTTCGCTGCCAAGACGGTGGAGCGGATTAACTATATACCGCTACTCGCTTAGTCACCCGATTCACCACCCTGGTTCAAGGTCACCAATGCATGTAATACAAGGGGGTAACCTGAGCGGGCCAGGTGCGCTCCCTGCTAGCGTTTCCATCGCCACATTAATAACTAGTGCTTATTCATATGTTTAATACTTTGTAGGACCCCCATCTGCGTTAATTACAGCTAGGCAACGCTCCCTCATGTTACCTGTATACTTTTCAAAGTCTTCTGGTTCTAATTTCTCCCATTCTTCCTCTACGTATCTCCTAACTTCTTCTTCCGTTGTTGGAAACTGACGTTGGATTCTCCCTTTTAACAGCCTCCAAACATTCTCAATTGGGTTCAGATCTGGGGAGTTCGCCGGCCATTCCATTAAAATCATGCCATTCTGCTCCCAAGCTAAGCGAGTCGCCTTTGCAGCATGAATCGAGGCATTGTCCTCAACAAGGATAGGCTGATACCGTAACGTTTGCCATATATCCCAGGCAAACGCCTTAATTTTAGGACATATATATGTACGGTATACGTCCCTATTTATCATCTTCGTTTTATAACCTAGCTCAGTCGACCAATCCTTCTTAAAAACAACTAGTGGCCCTTTATACCCATGAGAGATACTGCTATAAATCATCTAGCTTGAATAGCCCCTAAACTTAGGAACACAGTAATCGATATTATACTTCTCTTCCGCGCTTCGTGTAACAAATATCTGACCTCCTCCTATATAAATAGAAGCTTTATTAGTCCAGATTACCGCTGCCCACATTTCCGGGGTCCATTCTAGGTGAGAATAGGCCCATTTTAGTCGAGCCTCTCGTTGTTTAGGTGTAATAAGAGGCTTCTCTGTTGCAATACAACGAAAGTATCTCTCTTTCTCAAAGGCTCTATATAAGGATCGCTTGTAGGCAGAGATACCTTCTAAGAGAGCAATCTCTTTAAAGGGCTTTCTTTAATGCCAACGATCTTGTATAGCACGAGCAATAAGACGCTTTCGGGTTGGAGTATTAATATTCAGCTTTCTTCCTTTTTGCTTTTGGGGAGTCCATATATCCTTTTGTAAAGAGTATGAAATTATCTTTGTAGAAATACTAAGTGAGTTACCAATCTCGTTATGAGTCCAGCCCGCGTACTGATTTAGAGAGTAGGTAATATCGCGCTCACGGTAGGAGAGTCATGTACCTAGATCCCGAAGAATAGGATATCGAAGTGGAGGTGGATGATTCCCACGATTCCGACGTATAAGATTTGGCATTTTAAGCACATAGGTCTCTATCCAGGATACTATTATAATTTATATAGCATACAAGTACCCATTCTAGCTGCTTCTGTACGGTATTTATAATCTAAGAGGATTACTATTCAGCTGACGAAGCCATAATACGAAGAGTTATACTGTATTTGGCCTAAAGCCACGCCAACGCTAGCAGGGAGCGCACCTGGCCCGCTCAGGTTAACCCCCTTGTATGTTGCCCGTAAGAGCAACCTCCTGCTGGTCGGACATACAATCCGCCGGCTTGGCATTTCTCTGCTGTACATAGCCTCTGCTCGCCCTCTAAATTTTGAGGTCCTCAATGCAATCTTGTTCAGTCTCTCAATCTCTACAAGCCCTAATCCCGGCAACATAATATATTCACACATTCTTCCTTCTTCCTATCGAAATGCGCTCCAAGGACTACTATAAGCCCAGAGTCATTGACTTGAGCCTTTATTATTCCCAGAAATTATATTATGTTCGACATGTGAGGCCATCCTCGCCGGCAATCTACCAATCAACGTAGTCCAAAAGACTCACCACGCTCGAATTGAAACCTGCGCATACCAGCAGAGCAGGGCTGCCGAATCTACTTCGACTTATGGGAGAAAGCGCAGAAGCGTGACCTTGATTATGATGCTGCTTATTCGTACATCTTTCCCAGAGTACGATGAAGAAATTGCCGGAGTTATTGAGGCTCCGTGAGCAGATCCCAACAGGACACTTGAATTTGAGTGGCGTGAAGGTGAAGATTATGGAAAGATGGATTTCTCGCTTTGAGGAATGGCAGGTGAGTTGGCCATTGTTGTTGATGTTGGTGAGCCACTTCTCTACGGGGCCGGTAGGTACGGCCGAATTGTATGCTCTGAGTGATGATAGCGGTGGCGAAGTATCTTGGAAGTTTGATAGATGGCTGGATATCCGAAAGTATGAGAAATCATACCGAGAGCAAGCAATCAAACCCCGAAGGTTGGCGACCCACTCGGCTCATCCGTGTCGACACTATTTCTAAGCCTCCTATACTCAAAATCATCCAAACACGAAACGATACGTTTGAAAAATCGGACCCGTATATGACACTCAGCCACTATTGGGGCCATCCAAGACCAACGGCACTAACCCAGAGGAACGAAGCTCAGATGATAGCAGGGTTTGACTTGAATGTGTCACAGAAGACATTTCGTGATGCAGTATATCTGACAAGGAGATTGGGAGTGCGCTATATCTAGATCGACTCCCTATGCATTCTACAAGATTCTCTAGAAGACTGGCGGCGAGAGTCTGTAATGATTGTGAAAGTCTATAGGATCTCACACTGTGATTTTGCCACAACTAGAGCCGTGGACAGTGCTCACGGCATGTTCCATACAATAAATGCCGCCGCTCTTCACCAAACGGTCGTTTTGGTACATTGGTAGGGTTCTGAGCTTGTCCACTGTCTAGTCTCTGATCCATGCAATACCTGTAGTCCAGGTTTCGGCGACAGTATCGGACCTCCGATGATGAAACAAGCTTGGGTATTACAAGAACGAATTTTCGCTCCTATGTTAATGTATTTTGGTTTGGATCAAATTCACTGAGAGTCCCGCTTCGGTCGCTCGAATGAGATGTATGCTTGCTCGCAAACACTCAATTTCACAACCTTCGGGCCGGCATGAAAGAGACTACGTACAGAAGCATGTTCACGGATGATGGCGGTCCCGCAACCTCGAAGTCTTGGATGCATTTAGTTATGAGTATTCCAAACTCAAGTTCACTTTCCCCAGCGATAAACTGAAGACTATTTCTGGCATCACTACTGCCTATCTCCAGAAGAAACAGAATGAAGGTGACAGATATATTGCTGGGTATTGGATCAATGATCTACCGACCGATCTCTTCTGAGGATGCAATGGGGCCTTAATCCGACCCTAGGACTACCGGTCCCTTCTGGTCGTGGGCGTCGGAAGGAGAGGTTGCGACGTTCGGCGGAGAAAAGAGCTCGAAATCGACGTTGAGTGGAGTCACTCTCACTAACGAGGCATGCGCCTTCGGACCGGAAGTATCCGTCAAGGCCGTCGATAAGTTAGCTAATGGACAACTGTTAGCAACGTTTCTCTGAATCAATGGACCGCTTCTGCGAGCCACATGGGTCCCAGCGCCAGTAATCTCTATGCAAAGCGTGTTCTCATAACGGCCAAAGGCCTCGGAATCGATAGCAAGGACGGTGAGATCCCCTGGGATGATGAAGCCGCCTATTGCAAAGAGGAAGCATGGCTTTTGGTAACTTGGAAGTCAAAACGGGAAAGTTATAGTATTAGCTTAGTTAATTATAAGTTTTACGGATTATTCCTAATGAGACATGAACATGCGTACCAACCTGTGGGTTCAGTGGACATAACCGTAGCTGTAGATGAGTGGCAAAATGGCTTGGAAAGCCAACAGCAGACGATCACAATTATAAATAGGAATTTTCACAGGTGGTTCTATGGTGGTAGGGAAACTAGCGGAACTTGAAGGTTCAAATACTGATAACGCTGACTCTTTGCTGACAATGGCTGCGGGGCTGTTTGGAAGAGGGCGGAGGATCAAATCGTTGCGCTTGGGACCGGCGAGCATCAGAAGATGCTGTCGTAGAGAGCGAAGATGCGGGAATAATTGTGAAATTTCGATGAGGGAAAGCTGAAGAAAAACCAGCGGATGCAATTTACGCTGATGAATTATAGATAAGAATAGCTTTGGATGCTTCCGCTATAGTAGCTTTTACGGGCTTCAGATGATTTCTTGAATGGTGTGAGGGTGACTTCCTCTATGACGACCAAGGAAATACTTGATGGCAGAACTTTCATTAAAAGCTCTCTATGATACAAATATAATATACATCCACCCACATAAATGATCTATTTGTTTTGGCCTTTTTCGTATTGGTCCTCTTCCTGTTGACCATCTTCGTTTTGATCATTCTTGTTTCGATCCTCCTTTTGATTACCCCAAAAGGCCAAAGCTTTCTGGCGAGTGTCTTGAGGATAGACCTTCCTTCTGTCTGGCAATTTCTCGCTCTCCAGCTTCCTCATCCGGACTACCATCGATCCCAGCTCGTTCATCCCATTTTGCCGAAACTGCGTCACTTTCTTTACGTTCTTGGCCGTGATCTCGTTCATCTTGTATACCTTCTTTCCGTTCACTTTATGTATCGGCGTATTTGCAAGCGTTTTAGCTGTCATCGCGAATCGTATGTCCTTGGGCCCGTCGACGAGTTCGAGGATAGCTGATTCGGCCTGGTCCTCCTTTATGGGTTCGATGCGGAGCACTCGTGTGTACCCTCCCGGCCGGTTGACGTAGCGCTCCCGTATGGGACCGAAAAGCTTTGGGACCATTTTGTGGGGTTCCTGTAATAGACTCAGCATTACTATTTTTTTTGGAAGGTTATGGACGGCGCAGACATAAAAAATCTGATACGCTCTCCGCCTTGTCGCTTCTGTATTCTTCTTGCCTAGCGTGACCAGTTTCTCTGCTAACCTCTGCGCCTCCTTCGCCTTGTGCCAGGTTGTGGATATCGTTTCATGTTTGAAGAGAGATGTGACGAGATTTCGGAGAAGGGCTTGTCGATGGGAGGAGGTGCGGCTTAGGTGCCGGTATTTCATGTGTCCGCCCGCCATGACGGGCTGTCAATTGAAGAAGACAGCCTAGAAACGAAAGATTCAGATCAACCCTCGGGGGAACAGGGTGAATTGGCGGCGTTTTGAGCGCGACTATTAATGGGTGCCGTTTCTCTCTACTGTCACAAAATGCGTCGGCGAAGGGGAATCGTTTCACCGAGATCGTTACACCGAAATGGACCACGTGACTTCTTATTAATGTGTTTTGCCTCTCGACGCGCCTGAGACCGTAAGTCGCGTCTCCCATTTAAGCTCTTCCAACCCCTCCAGAGACAACTTCTCTCCATCACACCCACCACCCACAAGATACCCATATACCCCGTAATCCCTTTACTCAATCAATATGTTTGTCTTTAAGCGTGGTAAGTAAAGTTGTTATTCTTCCAATTGCAATTTTCCTCCCCTGCTCCTTCCTGCATGCCAGTTGCAGTGCTAACATTCTGATGCCCAGATGGACGCAAAGAACGCGTGCAGTTCGACAAGATCACTGCCCGAGTGTCTAGGTTGTGTTATGGCTTAGACCCAGAGCATATTGATCCTGCTGCCATCACTCAAAAGGTCATTTCTGGCGTCTATCAAGGAGTGACAACGGTCGAGCTGGATAACTTGGTGCGTTCTGATTCATTTCCTTCCGCCCCAACCCATAGGACTTGCATCTTATGACACTTAGGCCGCTGAGACAGCAGCATACATGACTGTCACCCACCCAGACTATGCAATCCTCGCTGCGCGTATTGCTGTGTCGAACCTTCACAAGCAGACAAAGAAGCAATTCTCCGCAGTTATCGCGGACCTCTACAACTATGTCAACCCCAAAAACCAGAAACATCAGCCGATGATCTCGAAGACGATATATGACATTGTCATGAAACACGCGGATGACTTGAACTCGGCTATCGTGTACGACCGCGACTTCAACTACCAATTCTTCGGTTTCAAGACGCTCGAGCGTTCATACCTCCTCCGTATAAATGGCAAGGTTGCCGAGAGGCCACAGCATATGCTTATGCGTGTGTCTGTTGGCATTCACGGCGAGGACATCGAGAAAGCAATTGAGACGTACAACTATATGTCAAACAAGTACTTCACACACGCCTCGCCCACGCTCTTCAATGCTGGGACTCCATCGCCACAGATGTCATCCTGCTTCCTCATTGACATGAAGGAAGACAGCATTGAGGGCATCTACGATACGTTGAAGACATGTGCCATGATCTCCAAGACTGCTGGCGGTATCGGATTGAATGTCCATCGCATTCGCGCCACAGGTTCATACATTGGTGGAACGAACGGTACATCGAACGGTCTGATCCCGATGCTTCGCGTGTACAACAATACTGCACGCTACGTTGACCAGGGAGGTAACAAGCGCCCTGGTGCTTTCGCCATCTATCTTGAGCCTTGGCATGCTGATGTCTTCGGCTTCCTTGATCTTCGAAAGAATCACGGCAAGGAAGAAGTGCGAGCGCGTGACTTGTTCTACGCTCTGTGGATACCGGATCTTTTCATGAAACGTGTCCAGGAGAACGCCGAATGGACACTGTTCTGCCCCAACGAAGCCCCCGGCCTTGCTGACGTCTATGGTGATGAGTTTGAGGAGTTGTACCACAAGTAAGCCACTTTGTCTGCTGAATACTTGTTTGTGGACTGACACCGTGTCCAGATACGAAGCAGAGGGTCGCGGGCGAGAAAAAGTGCGTGCCCAGAAGCTCTGGTACGCCATTCTCGAAGCTCAAACGGAGACTGGAAACCCGTACATGCTGTACAAGGACGCTTGCAACCGCAAGAGCAACCAAAAGAACCTTGGAACGATCCGCAGCTCCAATCTTTGTACTGAAATCATCGAGTATACTGCTCCTGATGAGGTCGCAGTGTGTAATCTAGCGTCTCTAGCCCTGCCTGCGTTCGTTGACTACCACCGTGGCGAGTATGACTTCCAGAAACTCCATGAGGTCACTCAGATCGTCACGCGTAATCTCAATAAGATTATCGAGGTTAACCACTATCCGGTCGAAGAGGCACGCCGCAGCAACTTCAGACACAGACCTATTGGTCTCGGTGTTCAGGGTCTTGCCGACGCATTCCTTGCTCTCCGTTTGCCATTCGAGTCTCCTGAAGCGAAGAAACTCAACATCCAGATCTTCGAGACGATTTACCACGCCGCTCTTACTGCTTCATGCAACCTAGCCAAGGAACTAGGCCCTTATAAAACCTACGAAGGCTCGCCTGTGTCCCAAGGCATCCTGCAGTATGATATGTGGAATGTGACGCCCAGTGACCTTTGGGACTGGGACTCTCTCAAAGCAAAGATTGCCCAACACGGTGTCCGCAACTCTCTTCTCGTCGCTCCTATGCCAACTGCCTCCACATCTCAAATTCTCGGCTACAACGAATGTTTTGAACCCTACACATCCAACATCTACTCTCGCCGTGTCTTGGCTGGTGAGTTCCAAGTGGTGAATCCGTGGCTGCTCAAGGACCTTGTAGACATGGGTCTATGGTCAGACAACATGAAGAACCGCATCATCGCCGAAGGTGGCTCCATCCAGCGTGTTCCCAACATCCCCGACGACATCAAGGCTCTCTACAAGACCGTCTGGGAAATCTCACAGCGAACGATTGTTCAAATGGCAGCTGATCGTGGTGCCTTCATTGATCAGTCTCAGTCTCTCAATATCCATATGAAGGAGCCGACAATGGGCAAGATCACCTCTATGCACTTTGCTGGCTGGAAGTTGGGTCTCAAGACTGGCATGTACTACCTCCGAACGATGGCTGCCTCTGCTCCCATTCAATTTACTGTCGACCAGGAGGCACTTAAAGTCGCAGACACGAACGTCGCACGTGCCTTGGGATCGAAGAAGAGGGGAATGCCAAGTGGTGGATATCCGAGCTCACCATCTCCATCAGCCGTACCGCGACCAATGTACATGGCGAAGACACCGAACGGAGCCGCTAATGGTGTTGCCTCCCCGAATGGTGTTCCCACCCCGTCTACCACACCACCTCCAAATTCCGAGAACAAGCGTTTGTCGACTGGCACAACTAAGGACAGCGCTCTCGCCTCGAAACCTTTTACTGCAGACGTTGAGGAGGGTGACAGTCCAAAGCTGCTCAGCTCCGATCCTTCGGATAAGCCTGCTTCTGAGGAGGCTCTCCCTGAGGCCGCGGTCAAACAAGAGGAAGACAACGATGCTGAGAGTGGGGCACGTGAAGGTGACATCTACGCCGATGCGGTGCTGGCTTGTTCAATCGAGAACAAGGAGGCGTGTCTCATGTGCAGTGGTTAGATGATTAACAGTTAAGTATAATTATGGTTGGCTCGGGGGCATGCTGTACAAGTAGACACTAGAGTGGTGGAGGCAGGCGACTGCGACTGCCATGTATTCGTCTCTTTTCTCGAGTGATTATTCATGGGTCATGGCGTATTTTGCTGTTATGTCTTCTGGATATTGCACACGGAGGAAACGAGATTCATGAGTTAGGATGCTTTGGGGATCTGTTATTCTTCCACATTTTATATCTACTTACCCTAATCAACTCTAACGAAAGCCATCCACTGTATTTTCTTTATTGCCGCTAAATGTTTCAAAGTTCCAAGAAATATTACTAATATTTGTGAGAGTCCACGCGTCGCGTCTTGGTGTTTTCCCTGTCATTGCTCATGTATTCGCTTTTTCTCAGCTCTGCCTGAACGATGGCGCCATTTTCTTCGCCAATAGTGCCCATTGCCTCTGCTCTGCATTGGCTATTTCCCCTCTTTATCCTACGATAACAACGCGATGACGTTGCCCTTGGATGACATTCGCTGCCACCAATTTATGGTAAGCAGCCAGTGGTATTACCAACGCAAGTTAATACTAAGACGTGCATCATCGTCGTTTGCTTTTGATTTCGTTTCGTAGCCCTTAACCGACCCGGCAGTGGCTTACAGCACGCGAGAAGAGCTGAAAACGGCATGAGGCTCTACAATGTATTCTTTCGCGGAAGGTGCCTTGAAAGGACCCTAAAGTACCTCGCAGCCTTCCACACATTGAAATTCCCAACTTCCACAATTTCCTGCCCCACAAAAATTTCCACTTCCAGTTGGTTATTATATATACTTTCTTCAGTTGTTCTGTGTTTGAATCCAATCACTCGTCATTTTCCCCTTTTAAAAGTCTCATTGTAAGTGTTGGCAGGTTTCGTGTAACCACCAGCATCATCCCCGTCCACGATGTCTCAGCCCTCCACCTCAATGAAAGACAACATTATGCGGCTGCCCTAATTGTCTCCTTCAAGTACTCTCTCCCCGCACCAAATTCTGCCAATACCTTTCTTAAGTCATCCAACCTGAATTCTTCCATGACACTCCGACCTACCACTAAACCGTCACGACTCTCCAAACGATTCTCAAGATCACCAACAATTACCAATCATAATGCGAATAGTTCAAAAAGGGAATCTATATCTATACGGCTTTCGTTGTCTGGCTTCCGGCGCCAATCTCATTCAAAAGATGCAATAGTACCCACACGCATCGACTCAGTTCACACCAATGAAATTCCAACACAACCTTCTGCCCCTCCAAAACCTCAACCACAGATCAATTACACACATGATCCACTGCAAAACTACATCCCATGTCTATACCCACACTGCTCCAATCACTATCTTCCCAGCAGCCTAGGACCAACGTACTACTCCCCCAAGAAACCTTATGGGTTGAGAAATAAACGCGGTTTATGTCCGAATCATGCATCGAAAGATTTAAAAGCTGCGAATGAGCAGTGTAAGAAAGAGAGGGAGCGTACGCGGCAGAAAGCGGGACGCAAGACTTTGGGAATGGTGGAGGAGGAATTTGAGAGTTGGATGCGATTCTTTAATTTAGAGCGGGTGGAGGAGAGCAAGGAGTTGGAGAGGAGGCAGAGGGTTAAGGTAGTGGGGTGGGATGAAGGGTTGAGTCCTGGTTCTAAGAAGGGGAAGAGAGGAGAAGGAGATGCAGAGGAGTGGGATTGGAAGTATGCGCTGAGGCCGTGTACGAAGAAGGGGTGTAAAAGGGAGTGGTATAGTCCGTTTGATGAAGGGTTGTTTAGGTGGTATAGCCGGGAGTGTAAATTTGGTTTGAGGGCTTTGGAGGCGTTATGTCCTGCGTGTGCCAAGGAGGAGATCGAGGCTACAGAGAAAAGGGTTGAAGAAAGGACTACGGATGTAAGCAAGGCCGAGTGGGAAAATTGGTTAGCAAATCTTAAAAACGAACGAGAGGTGGAGAGGGAATTTTGGGACAAGGCGCAAGGTAGGGTGGTAAGGGAGAGGGGCATGCAGCCTCGAGCCGTGGAGGGAAAGGAGCCAGGGCTGGAAGGAAAGGGCGTGGAGACTTTGAAGGAGCTATGTGTGGTAATGTGAGCCAAGACGGAAATGACGCACAATTCTTCAGACAACGAATCACCTCGCCATTTTATATTTGAGATTCGTGTTCAAGCTACTGATCAACCATTCCATTACCGTGAAGAAGCCCTTATCTAGTGCTGCGAGTCTGTCGTCGTTGGGACTCACTAATCTATCGAGTATTTTTATGTTTTTGAAATTTTCCGTAGGGCATCCGTGTCGTAATTTCCATCCCGAAGGCAGGAGTTGTGAGGTGCCCAGGATCCAGTCCGTCATGATCCACCGACTCCGTCCATCTGAAAGTCATATTACGCTCTGCACGACAGGCGTATGATATTTCCCGCAAACAACGACCAATACGCCAATCCACACATTGATCCAACAGATTGTCCATTGATATCGTCCTTCACTATGCCGGATCATGTGTGAATATGCAACGGCTCCGCCAGACAGCCTAATTGTCTAGCTCCCCATCGGCAGCCACACCATCCAAGTCATCGGCGTCCTCGCGTGCGTCAAAGAACTCGTCGTCGTCGACCACGTCGTTATAGAATGAGTCGAGATTCTCCTTATCGCTGTCTCCGGTGGATGGATTGACAAAGGTCAAGCCATTCATGTTTGTGTTCGTGTTCGTGTACGGCTTCGCGCTATTGCGTCGTGTTCCCGTTCTCACGCGTCTACCCTTACGTCCACTACCCATACTACGACGATGTTCCTCCTCAATGTCGACCGCAGACAGAACTCTCCGGCGACCATCGGGGGTCCCCATCCAAGAAAAGAACCAGGTCGAGCGTTTATGCTTGAAACGGCAATTCACATCCCAACGTCCTCTGTGAGGGCTATTCTTCTCGATATAGTCCTCCATGGGTTCGTCGAAGGTAGGCGTGCTGCGCTTCATGCAGTCAAGGCAAAGCCCGTCGAAGTCTTGGTTAGCCCTGCGGATTGCGATGTCAATGGATCGCTTGTAGTCGCGCAAGCAGCCTTGAGGACCGCACATGTTGGTCCTGGGAGTAAACTCGAAGTCTGTCAGCTTGTCAAGGACCTCAGCAATTGTGTAGCGCTTCAGCGCAGTGTCGAGCGGCCAGACTCCCATGTTCATCAATTTTTCCTCATAGTCGAAAGCAGTCTCTTTCCGACAGGCACAAATCGCGCGGCGGAGCTTCATTAGAGGAAAATTTAGTTCCCCACTGAGAACAAGGTGAATGCGAGAGCGAGCGGCCATTAGTGGACCTATGCACATTAGCAGATTCCTTTAGCAGCGCAGGGATTGTAGATGTTCAAGCACGGCAGCAAGGTGAAGCCTCACCATCGAAGAGACGAGCATGCGGAGTGAGATTTTCATAGGTGCTCGGATTGAACATCTGGATAGCCCCGGACGTGTTGTATGCGAGATACTTGGTCAATTTCATGAAGCCCTCGGCGTGATCGAACATTGAACAGGGGTATATGAGAGACCGAGCCTGCATCGGCGATGGCACTTCATTGCGAAGTTTGGCATCGTACCAAACCTTGAACCACGATTTGACACAATCTACGTGCTCACCGAAGCCGAGTTCTTTTCCAAGGCCAATGACGGCCCACACATCCTTGGGGTTGACAACCGAAAGAAATTCTGGAATATCTCCCGGACCATGCTGGAGCGCTCGGAGCCAAATTTCCATAGCGTTTCGGTGGCTGTAATTGCCATCAAAGCTGATGATGGGGGCGTCCGGGACTCTGCTGAATAGATCTCTGAAGAAGACAGAACTAGCAACCATGACATCACGCGAAACACGGAAGTCTACAGCGCGGGGTGCGGCGTTCGTGGAAAGTGACAAGTGGCTAAGGAGCTTCTTTGGAAGCCCAATGCGGATGACTAAATCGCAATTTGCCACGATCTCAATCTCTTTGAGGCTGGCATTAGGCCCAGCGGCCGGAACTTTGCAACTCATGGGCGGCATCTTTCCTAGCGGAACTGGAGCCATGAGACAAACTGGGACGTGAATTTTGGCGAAGAAATAACGTGTAAGGAGGTAGGCGCGAGCGGTGGGGCAAGGTAAAGGTGTACTTACAACTGAGCTGAGGTTGAACCTTCGAAGTGGAGCAAATATAGGTGATTGGTGACGTACAGGCTTTTGAAGGTTAAGAGCACCGTAGTCAGACGTGCGTCAGGTAGAAAGGACTGCGCGTGACAGTCTATCTTAAAAAAAAAAAGTGCGTTTGGCAGGCGCGAATGGCAGTGGCAGATGCGAATGCCAGGCACCGTTGCTGTCGTAGGTAGGCAGGGATAACTTTACGCTTCGAGTTTGACCGATTTGAAGTCGGTGGTTCGTGATGTGATGGCTGTTGACAAACGGACCTCAAGAGCTCTCACTGTACCGTGCGTCGAAGCCGGAAGGGCGCAGAGTCCTACGCGTAGCAGGCTTTTGAGGAGCACAAAAAAGTGGCAGAGAGAAGAAGGAACGTGTAGGGTGAAGGAGTAGAAGAGAGGAGAAAAGGACGAAAGGAAAGGTAGAAGTGAAGGCAGGCCAACGGGGGACCTTAACTAAGCAAGTTCAGGGTGAGGTTCTGAATGTGAAAGGGCTGGGCAGCAAGACGCCCGGCACGCGATTGAAAGGTAAAGCGAAGCAAATGAGTCACACGCAGCTTCTCCACATCGCTGCTCCATTACTACAAGAAGTTTATGTGAAAAAAAAGTCTCTGGATAAGCCTAGGGTATAAGTTGGTGAACCAGACAATCGCAATGCCCCCGTCAGAACCTCATCCACCTACTCCCTATGACGCCTCCCCTACCTTGCCATGCCAGATGCAGTTGTAAAATCAAATTCAACCAAACCTCATTCAGGCTACGGGCGCCTTTCCTTTACCCTCACTTTCAGCGGTCACGGGGCTTGCCGGAGATTCACCCCCATCTCCAAGCTCACTGCCCTCACCAGCATCCTTCCAATCTAAACTCCGTCTACTCATTCTTCCCGGCCCAACTAGATCCCGCGGACTTGCCAATGGGCTTGTGGCAGTAGCTCCAATGCTTCCCGTGATACTGTCTGTCCGACCATGTCCCAACAAACCACTTCGGATGCTGGCCCCATCAACATTCTGCTTGTTGGCATAGTAGCTATTGCGCTCGCTACTGAGTGCAGGGGCCGCAACGCCGGAAGAAGAATAGACGCTAGCTCGCTCCGCATTTGCAAAGCCACCAACGTTGGGCCTGGTTTGCGGGCTGTAGATCGTGTCTGCGTTGCCAGAGAGAACACTGAGAGGTAGTGATTCCCGGCTGCCTCCCCAAACAGATGATGGAGCAAGAGCACGAACAGACGCATTCGTGTCTAGCGAGTTTCGCCGGCGGCGTTTTGATGACGACGCCAAGGTTAGTATAGAGGCATTGTCCGTGAGGATGTTGTTCGCCGTCGCAGCATGGTAAGAGTGGGGATGTGGCTGTGGCACAAGATGTGCAGGTATAGCTGATGGTGGCGGAGAGGTGGGGAACTGGTGAGAGAATTGCACTGGCGGAGCATTCGAAGCCGCCTGGGTGTTCTGTGCGTGCTGGCCTAGGAAGTTGGATGGAGCGCTCGATTGAATAGTTGTTAGGGTGGTAGTGAGAGACCGGTCGGAATGATTTGGAGACGAAAATGTACTTCCGCCCCCAATTGTGTTACTATTACCGGTTTCCGCTTTTGACCTCCCTGAATGAACAGTTTCAGGATTGGTAGCCACTGTCGGCGCGGTAGATTTATTACTTTTGGCGAGCGCATGGTGATGGGCCGAATCGCCTTCTTCAACTGATGTGAAGCTCTCGTTCGATCGGGGAGAAACAGGGCTGGAGAAGGAGAGGTGACCGTTGCCATTGCCGCGGAAGTGCCCAGATTCAGGATATGGATTGTTCTTCGCAGCCGACTTCTTAGCTTTTGCTTGTGAAGTTCCATGGCCTTTCTTGCTCGAGGTGTTCGGAGAATCGGAGGTGGAGGATTTCAGATTCGCCAGACGCTTCATCCAGCCGGTGAACGGCCGCTTACGGGAGTGCCGGTCTTTCGCCATCGAGAGTTAGCGGAAGTTAAGAGGTGAGTGTGGAGGGAGTGGAAGATAAAATGCCCAAGTAAAGAAGCGTGGCCTCCTCCACGAGGCAATCATTCTGGCACAAATCAAAACGTCTCGGAGACATACCATGGGGTCTAGTAGCGGGTTCGGCGGTGGCCATTCCGTTTCAACGCTAAAAGCTGTGATCAATGACAGAGTCCAGGAGGCTACTCTGATTCTCTGATGCTGGGTCGTTGGCTGTACTCGGTGGTAAATTCACAGGGTTGGGGACGCTCCACGTGGAATATATATTGGCGATGACGAGGCTGAGGAGGCGGTCGAACAATAGCAGCGTAGAGGGGAGGAGTGACTGTGGTCGGGGCAATCGGGGAGGTGGTGGTCGCGCGCAAGGCAGCCTTTAAGAATAGTACAAGGCTGTGGAATGCTGGCGGGAGATATTTCGCAGTTTATTTAGAGTTGTCTGTAGGAGCAGGTGTACGGAGTGGAGGAATACTCCATTATGGCTGTGCTTACTGCATCCCGTTTGCGGACGCCTTCAGGGTGATCTTACCCGACACTTCGGCCCGTGCCACCATCGCCAAGCGCAGTGATGCACGCGCTCAGATGAAAGGTCCAGCCACCGTCGATCGCCTTGACACAATACATTCACTCACTCACTGTCCTCGTACTCTGCATTTCCGGGGCATGGCTGAATGCAGACCGACCGTTCAGCAAGGGGAAGGATAGCTGTGTCTATGGACCGTAATGGCATGTCGCAACCGCAGCTTCGAATGACGTCGAGGGACAGTGATCACGGCAAAAGTACTGCTCAAAATACGCCCAAAGGCACAATACTACCTCTGCCTGAGGAGGTTATCGCTCAAATCAAGTCATCAACTGCCATAGTTTCGCTCACTGGAGTCGTTTTAGAGCTTCTGAAGAATGCACTGGACGCAGGAGCAATCAAAGTCGAAGCTACTGTTGATTTTGGCCACGGAGGCTGTCTGGTTGAGGACAACGGCCTGGGAATAGCGGCGTTTGAATTTAGAGAAGATGGCGGGTTGGGAAAGCTCTATTGTGTGTAGTCTTGATTCCAGATGCGATGGGAAGGCGCTCACTTTTCCACAGGTACCTCGAAATTCCACAGCCAGGATGAGACCCTTGGTCGCAATGGCACATTTCTTGCTTCTCTTGCTTCCATGTCTCTTCTGACAATCACATCTCACCACCACGAGCATCGATCCCACAATACCATAACGTTCCACCGTTCCAAGGCAATAGACAGACAGCTACCAGCGCCGGCACAACAAGAGATCAGCTTCCCCAAACATGGCACACGGGTGGCAGTCCGGAATCTGTTTGGAAATCTGCCTGTGCGGGTTAAGCAGAGGGCAGTTGTAGTCGAACGGAAGGGAGAGCACGACCGATTGTGGGACGACCTGAGAAGAGAAGTCACATGTCTCTTACTTAGTTGGCGAACACCAGTTTTTCTAAGGATTCGAGATGCAGAGAATAAAACGAGGATTAGTCTGAACGGGCAAAATTCCGCAAAATTGGGGAAGTCGGATAAGAAGGATGTTGAGCGGTCACATTCGACAAGTCTTCAATGTCTGCTGAATATATTGACCCAAGCTTCATACATTTCAATTGAGGATTGGAGCTCTTGGGTTCCTGCGTCGGCATCAACATCTAGCATCACTGTCAAGGGGGCTATTTCGCTTAAGCCAGCTCCAAGCAAGCGGGTCCAATTCATCTCTCTCGGACTCCGGCCCCTGTCAGCAGACGCAGGGCATAACGAGCTCTATGACGGGGTCAATCGGGTATTCAGCTTGTCTAGTTTTGGCGTAATTGAGGATGATACAGATATAGATGAATCTGAAAAGGTTCGTCGACAGAACGACAAGCGGTTCAAGAGTGATGGTTATACCAACCGGCAACTTAGAGGACGGAAAAGCATTGATCGGTACCCCATGTTCCATTTGCGTATATCATTGAAAGACGATACTAGAGCTGGGGGCTCTGAAGAGCGGTTTCTTGAAAATGAGACCAACTTGCAGTCGGTGGTCGAGGTATTGAATGCTATGGTTACACAGTGGCTCTCTGTCCACCACTTTCGTCCACAGAAGCGTAGAGCGAGAAAGGATCAACCAGAAACTGCGCAAACATCTACAAGTGGGCTTGAAAAGCGAGAAGCATCTTCATCCCGGCAATTCCATTCGCATCTTGGTCGCGGCACGACTGATCCAGGGGCCATGAGCATCGTCCCATCAGGACCAGGGTCGGCAGAGTTGGAAAGGCGGAAAAGGAAGAGGTCGACCCCATCCACGTCTAGCAAAGCGCCAAAGCGATTGCGACAACCACCTTTCACTGGATGGAGCAGGATCAAGAGTGGAAAAGCTGGATTTTATGATACAATTTGGAACGCTAGCAAGCATAAGAGAAGAATTGACTCTGCGGACACGCCTCGTGCTTTCACGACCCCAGAAGGAGCCACCGAACCTGCAACATCTACCGATTATACAGCAATATTTAATGCTGAGCCTGTTTTGCCCGGTTCTCTCAACCATCCCTCACACTCCGGAGAAACGGCACTTAATGAAGCAGCTAGCATACACAAAGATGCCGACACCTCAGATGACAGTGCCCATGGTGATACTATAACATGGACGGACCCATCCACCAAACAGACTTTCCTGCTAAATGCGTATACGGGGTGTGTCATGTCTCGCATCCCACAACGAGCACACACCGATTCTACTTTCTCAACAATAGCTAGTACTCTGAACGACTTCAATAGGCCCCTACGTCTTCGCCAGAAGGTTGTTTCAAGCGAAAAGCCTCAGACACTATGGCTAGACGGGCTTCTGAAAGACTGGGACAATCCCGTCTTCCGACCAGCTGAGAAACGTATACAGCAAATAATGCCAGAGGAGTGTCATGCCGACAGCGAGGATGGTAAACATGTCATTCACCTGGGTTGCTCTCGAGTCGATATCGATAAAGCATTCAACGAAGCATCAGTATCTGGCGTGAGTAAGCTGTCAAAAGAGGGGCTTAGAAATGCGCAAGTAATTGCACAACTCGATAGGAAGTTCGTCCTTGTTAAGATGGCCAATGCAGCCGGCGACTCTTCAATGAGTAGCCCAGAATGCCAAGTCCTTGTTCTTATAGACCAACATGCAGCAGATGAACGCATTGGCGTCGAATCTCTCCTGGCTGAGCTCTGCGCCTCTCCCTGCCAAACTCCGGAGCAACCTCAGTATCGTTCGAAGCTTGGCCAGGCATCTCAAGTAGCGTTCTTAATCCTTGAAAAACCGCTACAGTTCACGGTTTCGGCCCAAGAGCGCAATCTCTTTATCACCCACGTTGCTAGATTTGCTGCCTGGGGTATACTTTATGACGTCGTCACACAACCAACGTCCCCGTTCTCTATTCGCCAAAAAGGTGAAGAGAGTAGTATTCTATCAGTTACAACTCTTCCCCCCACCATCTCCGAAAGATGTAAAGCAGACCCAAAACTCCTTATCTCATTTCTCCGCTCCACAATCTGGGCATATGCCGAGGACTCGCACTTACCTCCATTAAACAACATCGCTTCCACATCCACGACTGAGAAAAAATCTCCAGTATGGCATCAGCGTCTCAGCTCATGTCCCCAAGGTCTTGTGGACCTGGTGAACTCACGCGCTTGCCGCTCAGCTATTATGTTTAACGACGAGCTAAGCGTAGAGCAATGCGAAAAGTTGATTGTAAAGTTGGCAAAATGTGTGTTCCCTTTCATGTGCGCGCATGGACGGCCGAGCATGGTGCCTCTAGTTAATCTTGGGAAAACGAATACTGAGGAAGTAGGGTCATGGCATGGGTTTGGAGGGAATGATGGGGAGAAGGAGATTGGCTTTGTGGATGCTTGGAGGAGTTGGAGGAGGAAGGATTAGGGGAACAATGAAGATGTTGGAGCTGATTGATGCTAGATAGCTTTTTGACTTTAAATTAAGATACCTAGTACTCAAGGCAGGCGCAATTGAGCGATTCCTCGAAATTCGAGACATTTAGACAAAGTTTACATGGCTACTGCCCTCGTGTGTGACCCGTTTACGTACGTACACTGCAAACTACATCTCCACCAGCACCCTTACTCCAGGTCTACACTAACTGTAATCATGACTGCAGGAAGTTTTAGAACCAGATTTAGGGCCCAAACAGAGGGGCACGAAGTTTAGTATGTATGAGCGCAATGAGACCCGCACAGCCATATAAACACGCAGCTAGGTCAATTAAACGCTCTGTCGATCTTGGAACATTCTTAGAGGGCTTATAACGAAGTTGGTGAATTCGAATAAGCGTGACAAATTGGTTCCGACTAAAATATGGAGACATCCCAGCATCTACTGTCATCAACTCCTTGCGAAAGAAGGAAAGCACGATGAACATAATAGAAAACTGGCCCTTACTGCGTCTCTGAATGGTGATGGTTACTCTGAGCGAAAATTTTTCCCAATTATTCTGGAATGTTTAAAATCAAACTACAAATGGAGACGGCCTCAGAATATGCATTGTAAGAATTTAGAACGATAGCGAGCCTCGAGTAAAGGTCAGTGAAGCTCTACCTAGATAGTCCGGAGGTGGGTTAAGGATGGATGGAGGTCTCACAAATGATTTGCGCAAGTGGGTTCGGTCCGATCACGTGGAAAGCTTAGCCTCCTAAGGCGAACCCCTTTCTGGGCTGACCACTGTGGAACCTCGCATCATGTCACTTCGCGTTATTTATTCAGTCACTCCTTCAATTCCGTTCTCCTAACATGAACGACAAGTCAAATTCCCTTCAATGTATCGCCCCGGCTGCTGTCTCTGCCGCCTACCCTCCAAACTCCGGCGACGAGCTCGTCGCTCCCGTATCTTCACCATGTTTATCCTCATCAACATCATGTGCTTGATCATCTTTCCCTTCTATATCATCTACAAACCACCATCTCTCTTGATCCGGTATTTCCAGTACCGATGGCCGGATGTTCTTTGGCATGTATCTACATCATCAAAAGTTGTGGCTTTGACAATTGATGATGGACCATCGGAGTACACATCTCAAATCATGGAAATACTCAAAGAGAACGATGCCGCGGCGACTTTCTTCATCATTGGCTCGCAGATTCCTGGGAAAGAGGTAGTTTTGGCAGACTTGGTTAGGAATGGAAATGAGCTGGGAAATCACGCGATGCGGGATGAGCCTTCACGTTCATTGCCGGATTCGGAGCTCATCCACCAAATCCACACCGTAGAAACGCTTATTCATCGTGCATATAATGCCGCCGAGTCTGATTATCCACCAAGGTATTTCCGCCCGGGATCGGGTTTCTTCAGCCAAAGGATGCGTGAGAGGTTGGAGGTGTTGAAGTATCGACTTGTGCTTGGCAACATCTACCCTCATGATCCGCAGATTCCGTACTGGCGCGTAAATGCAAGGCATATTCTCAGCATGCTGCAGCCGGGTGGGATTATCATTTGCCATGATAGGAGGAGCTGGACTGTTCCTATGTTGAAGAAGGTCATCCCGGAAATCAAGAGGAGGGGCTATCATATCACGACAGTTTCTGGACTTGTGAATCAAGCGCACATCCAAAGACCTAGTTGATGATCACAACTTTCTACACTTCACCCAATAAGAAACTGCAACTTTTTCTTATGGCGGGACGCGAAGATACAATGTACCGACCACTATTCAATCTCCGGAGAGATGAAGAACCGCGCGCGTGGAAAGCATTTCTAGGCTTAGTTCTCGTATCACTTTGGTAAAAATTGGCCCGCTGCTGGCAAAAGTTTACATTCATGTCACGATCTCGAGGGCAGATGGTCTGGGCAGAATTGGGTTGGCTTTAAAGGTGGATAAGGCATTCTTCGAGGCGTAACAAGACACTCGCGCATCTCCCAGACGCTAAACTTTAGACTCCACGAATGGACGGTTCTATTTGCTGAAAGCTTGCGTTCAAAAAAGAAGGATCTTTGCAATCATAGAGGCGTAAGGAGTCTTTGGATCTGGGCTAGAGGCGTTCAAATTAGCAAATATGATACCCATTTGGCTTCCATTCTTTCGATTTTCCACAGCCAGTGA
Source organism: Zopfia rhizophila CBS 207.26 (assembly GCA_010093925.1). NCBI lineage: Eukaryota > Fungi > Ascomycota > Dothideomycetes > Zopfiaceae > Zopfia > Zopfia rhizophila. The sequence continues at coordinate 1,143,591 of ML994638.1, forward strand.
TAGTTGTGATTCAGGCACTACTGAGCTTGTTGGATTCCTTTCATTTAGTCTCAGTGATATATCCCTTTAAACAACCCATGCCAACACTCGGCGGAACTCATCTCAGCTCCTCATACCGATTCCTGACCCAAACTTACCCATTTCCCTCCGTACTTCAACCTATGTTATGCCATCCACTCTTCCTCAACCCTATGCTCCCATTTACAAAGCCTTCCTCAGCGCGCTCTTAAACGGTATAATCTGTACCTTATCCCAATCCCACACCTTCTGCGTAACATACACATCCTTCTTCAGCCTCTCAATAACCTCCTCCTTCGTCTTCGCTCCGATCAGCGTCGCAGAGCCCTTCATCTTCGGCGGTCCCGAGTCGCCTTCTTTGATCGGCTCCTCGAGCATAGCGCCTACAACTATTAGCACCCCCTTTATAAGGGCAGGGAAAGGGAATATAGTGTACCTCCCCACAACCAAAAAGTCTCTGGATCCGCCTTCAATCCCTCCAAATGCTGCAATCGAACACTTAGGCGCTGGTCTAGTGCATCGGGGAAGTCGGGGCATATGACGAGCCATTCCTGGAGCGTGTTTGTCGCCATTGTTCTTCTCGCTATGCTGGGAAATTTGGTATTGGGTGTGAGTCGGTAGATTGGGCGGAGAGGGAGGGTTTTGAGCGTGGAAAAATTGGAGATTCGGAGAGATTGCATGCGGGGTGAGGGGTTCGTTGATTGCTATACATTTGAAGCTGACTGTAGGATCGTCAACTGTTAACAGAACTACGAGAGATAGTGAGGAGAGTGTCTACTTTGTATATCTCAGCTTCGAGGTCTTGAGATTTGGAGATTGACAGTTGTAGGTTGAAAGGCGTGCATAGGGCGTGCTAACACGTGTTTCGTGTGCCGGGACAATTCCGTCCACACGGGAGGGGCACGGCTGCCCAGAAAGGGAAGGTCCGAGGCTCGTACAATCCGACAAAACCAGGGACTGAAGCAGGAGCATGAATTGGTGGAATTTTTCACTCGTAACAGTAATGGAATGGGGTCAATGAAACGTTTAGGGAAACGTATAGTTGATGCAATATGCCGTCTGTGTCTACTGAGGGGCCTTGAAAAGTCTATCCACTAATGAGGTATCTACTCTACGCTGTCTACGGTGTATTGGTATCACAAAAAGGATAAAGAGTTTCGGGTCTATAACTTGGCCTTTGGTTGTTCCTTCTTAATCATTGCTTCGGCCACAAGTCGTCTCTGGACCTTTCCTGTAGCCGTCTTCGGCATGATGTCTGTGAAGTAGACCTACAACTGTCAGTACGTCCTTTATAATTCTTACTTAAAAGAAAACACACCTTCTTTGGCAGTTTGAACTTGGCAACCTTCTCTGCCATCCACGTCTTCAGGTCCTCAGCATTCAACTCCTGACCATCCTTCACAACCACAGCAACACCGACTTCCTGGCCATATATCTCGTCCTCGAGCGCAAAGCTGACAGCTTCAGCAACTGCTGGGTTCTGCGCGATCACATTGTCCAACTCAATGGGACTGATCTTTTCACCACCCTTGTTGATAAGCTCTTTGATGCGGCCAGTGATGATGATGTAGCCATCAGGATCCTTCTTGCCCTGATCACCAGTACGGAAGAAACCTTCTTTGGTAAAGGATGATGCGTTTGCGGCTGGATTGTTAAGATAACCCTTCGTCACATTTTCACCGCGAACGCAAATTTCTGCTTCTTTGCCTTGGGGTACTTCCTTGCCGTCCTGATCAAGAATTTTGATCTCTACTCCCTGGCCAATTCCTACACCACCAGGCATGCGCTTTCCAGGAGGTAGAGGATTGCTCGTCATCTGATGCGCTGTCTCAGTCATGGCGTACGCTTCCAATACAGGCGCACCAAATGTCTTCTCCAGTTCATGGAACGTCTTCGGCGATAATGGGGATGAACAAGACCTGATGAAGCGAATTTGCGGCTTTCGGTTGGGAGGTGGATTCTTCAGAAGGATCTGGTGGATGGTAGGTACGGCCGTGTACCAATTAGCCTTGTACTGAACAAAATTTTTCCAGAATTCAGAGGCCGAAAACTTCAATGGCACAACAACCGAGCCCCCAGAAGCCAATGGAGCAAGAAATCCTGCCAGCAGGCCATGAACATGAAATAGGGGCATGACCAACATTGTTCTGTCCTCGGGAGTCAACTGATAAGTCGCCTGGATATTTTTCATTGTCCGCAACAAGTTGCGGTGCGTTAATGGCACAGCTTTCGGCCTCCCTGTTGTTCCGCTAGTGTGTAGAACCAGCGCAATATCATCTGGCTGCGCGGACTCGATCGTCTGGCTGCCTTTGCTAGCAAGCTTGCCTGTCTCTCTTACGTCTAAGACGACTTCATTGCCATTGTAGTAGCACTCTGCAATTGCCGCCTTGTATTTCCTGGCTGCTCTAACAGCTGCTGCGTCTTGGGCAAACGCTCCTTTCGGAACGAGAGCAACTGCCGAGCTGAGATCATCGATATAAAATTCAAACTCCGACTGCTTGTATGCTGGATTGAGCGGCGCCGCAATAGCTCTCTGCCAGGAGACAGCAATGAACGAGACGATGAATTCGTAGGAGTTCGGAAGGGCAATTGACACGGCGGACTCGGCGCTCACGCCAAGCTTTGAAAGTTTCTGTTGGAAGGCTTTCACATCGGCCGACAGTGTCTGATACGAGATAGTACGAGCTGGGTTCGACGGTACAATGATAGCGGTAGATGAAGAGTCCTTCGAGAAGGCATTTTCTAATGTCGTGGGAGCCATTGCAGCTATCTTAATGCAATGAGTATTCTAAAGCTAGTGGAGTCAGTGATTGATAACGCTACTCAAGAAAAAGTAATCAAGTACCTCTATGATACAAAAATATTTGGTACAGTACAAATGAAAGGCAGAAAGATTGAATCACTCAAGAGTCCTGCTCCAGTGCATCTCTAGCTATTGTTAACTACGATGATGCCGGAGGAAGAATGTTTGCCGGGGCACATGAAAAGATAAGCTTGGCACGTGCTTCGGATGGCGTGACTGTGAATCGGCTAAGTCGTACACTTTCCGAGAACACACGAAAATCGCCAATTCTGATACGAAACATGCACAATAGCACATGAACGAATACATCTTAGGATCTGATATATGAGAGTTGTGTCTTAACTGATGATTTCATTGAAAATTTACTTATATTGGTACGTGAAAAAGCTGCGAAAGGAGTTTTGGGCATCAATTCAGTGACACGTGTCTATCATACAGTTTGTTTCTGATGGCATAATGCGTGTAATGATCCCTCTTGGCTCGTTAGACAAAAGCCCCTTCCTTGAAATCGACCACCTGGGCCTTGTCCAAAATGGCGCCAGCAGCCTTTTTGAATGTTTCGTATGCTGGATCTTTCTCGATGTAGTAGTTTCGGTCTTCCGGATTTGAAAACTGGACTATGAAGGCATGTGTGATGCCATTCTTAAGAGGAGAGTGGAGTTGTCAGTCGAATCAGCTGTGAAAGGCAGCAAGAGAATGCGAACTTACCTGAAGGTTCTCAATCGAGTTATCTACTCCACCAGTAATGGATTTGATGTATGGCTTTTGGGTCGTCGGATGTATGCATGTTTTCTTCAAGCGAAGCATCTGTGCATTGATCTGATAGAACTTAGTTTGGAATTCACACCAGTACCGTGATGTATATAAATTACCTCTTTAATTGCCGTAGCAGATGCGCCCTGTTTGAATTGGAAGAGGACGATGTGTGTAATCAAGGGTGCTGCTTCAGGCGTCGGAACCAATGTTAGAACCAACCAAGTAGAGGGATTCAACTTTGAGTAGGCGATCGATGTGATGAAGATGGCGAATAGGATTACGACTATCCAACCTATGAAGCGTTTGGGAAATATCATGGTGATTTTGAGATGTTCTGTGTAATAAGTGTATTGGATGAAGAGTTGGGCTGTTGAGGGCAGTACGCCGTATGTCGAAGAAGGATTGGCCCCTAGGCTTTATCCAGTTCCTCAGATCGGACCTAACGACGATATTGAAGAAGTTCTCGCCCTGCACGTGTTCACCCGAAGTAGATGATAATTATAAAGCGCTGGAGTTCCGCTCTAACGCCGCATTAGCCTAAAATAGAACATCAGTTAAGCCAAGATAACACCGCTCAGAACCTTGGGCCACCTTCAGATGACATGCCTGAGAGTGCCATCTCGATTTGTGGGGAAAAGATGCAATTTCATCATGGATTCATGGGAATTCTCGCCTTATCCAAGGAAGTTGGCCGGAGCGGGTCTGCTTTCCCTAATTCTAGGTCATGCCGGACTATGTTCATGGGTGAAGTGTGCATGATTGGGTGGAGGTTGGCAGCTCGTAGTTATTACGTCACAAGGTTAGGTGAAAGCCATCATCGTCGACATTACCTGGCGTAGGTACAAAAACTCCCGCATTGCTTGTTCCTTCTCCAACAAACCACCACCAAACTCCACGATACTCTCCTACGGCCAATATCTTTCATCTTCCCATACAACTAATCCATTGCAATGGCCACTCTCCACTGTAGGTTCCCCCTCGCGCCGTCACTACAAACAAAGAGCTCTAGAAGCCGCACGAAAGGGCACCTTACCTCAATGAGATAACCATGAAAAATTTGCATCTCAATTGCTCCTAACTCGAGCTCTTCCTGATATCGCCATTGAGTCCTTCAAACTCCGCTAACGCATCTTTCAGATCTTCCCCTTGTCAAGCCCTCTGCTATCGCCCTTGGCACGGCCTTCAACCATGCTGTCTCCCTTGCCGTCCTCGGTCCCGTCTTCGGTGACACCTACCGTCGCGCTCAGCAGGCCAATTCCAAGGAGGAGTTCTTCCAATCAAAAGAGGCTGCCACTGCTGCTGCCACATGGGGAAGCTCTCTACTTGGTTCAGCCATTCAGTCATATGGTGTCGGTGCTCTGATCAATGCTACTGGAACTTTGACCTATAAGGGGGCTGCCTACATGGGAACCTTGATCTTCTTTGCTAGCTCTGCACCTTCGGTAAGCATATTGTTACCTTTGACTATAATCTGAAGTAACAAACCGAAAGCTAATTGTGATGTAGATTGTCTCCCAAGTTCTCACCGAGAAGCGTCCTCTTGATACCGTCGCCGTCGGTGCCGTCGCCCGCGTCTTCGAAACCGTTGGTCTCAGCTTGTTCCTCACATACTGGGGCACCCGCTCCAACCCCTTCGACTAAAATCGTCCACTTTCGATAGTAGGGCGTGGCGGTAGTGTAACTGTGGGAGTTTTCGATTTTAGTGGCGTAGATTGACCGATTCAATCGAGATGAGAGATGAGCCTATCAGGGTGGCCCCATGTTTCCGCTTTTCAACATGTAACATTAATCATCGGTCAATAATGAAAAGTTCAAAAGGTTTTGTTCCATCCTGCAGTGATGATTATGCGAGCCGGAAATCTGAAATGATATACTTTGGGTGATATAAGTACAGAATAACGAAATAACCCAAAACTCAAATATCACACAAAAGGTCTTGAATCATTACAAAGGAATAGGCCAGACCACGATCACAGGTCGAAGGTTACTTGATAGTACATACTATGATCAATAGGTGCCTGTTGATATATAATGCCGTAGAAGAAGTTGGCATTTGTCGGAGCCGAAACCGGAGATGGTTCTTGATGACCATGCTTCGTCTAGCACTAGCTTGGGGTAGCTCATCGTTCTCAAAGTCAGACTCGAAATCGTAGTTGCTGTTATGCCAATCATAAAGAGACGATGCTTCTTAGGGCTCTTGCTTGACATGGTTGCGTGCGGAGGGCTCTTCATTCTTAATTCTAACATGTTCTTCTTCCTCTTTCTTCACCCTTACATCTAAGGCCAAAGCTGGAGAAGGGCGATAACGAGAACTGCGAGGCTCGGGTTTGATCCTTTGATTTAGGGTCCGAATTCATATTTTACGTTTACGCCAGGGGTTGGGGAGGTTTCTCATCATCAGTTGTCATAAATAGGAATTGAATACTTTCTAACATACCGTAGTGCCCAACTGAACTCTTTCTGGTATTGATTCACGTTTAATGAACTTGGGCTCTTCTTCGCTCATCTCCTCCACTTTCAAATTCGATTGCCGTTATCTGCTGGTGTTGGGTTTTGTCTCTTCCTCATCGCTTACAGCTTCATTTTTGATGCTATTGACAATGTTACAAGTGTCACGAGCACTCCCTACACGGCATTTAAGTCATGGAATGGAATCGAGTGACCTTCGGTGCACTGGTTCGTGGTTTAGTCGTCTTCTCAGACTTGTATCTGCAGAGACAGCGTTAATATCACGTTCAATCATTAGGGCGTGATCCAGTACGCGTTCTATTGGGATGTTTTTGTAACTTCTTTCCTAATTGGATACGGAGCTCCCGGCTCTTGCTTGAGCATATTTCTGCGAACGACTGGCATTGTGAGAGTTTATGAAAGGATGATGCTTGAGAGTTTGAATTGAGTCAATCGATGGGAAGGTTGAACTGACGCGAGAGATGTTTGGACATGTCTAATTCCGAAAGGTGCGAAGACCAGGGTAGCGCGTGAGCACGTGAGGAGATTAGCCTTTTTGGCGATAGTCGCCGCCTTCCATTGTACATCTCAATCCCATTTATGAGAACAAACAAAACACGGATTTTTCCTTCACCATTTAAGGCTGCGGGGTCCAAAACCGAAGACCCTTTTAGCTCCCACGCAGATGGCTTTGTATAAAGAGATGTTGTCCGAAAGTTGATGGATAGGAACGAGCGTTGATATCTGCTTATTCTCTTTTGTTTCAGTGCTTTCGTCCAATACTTCAACTTTCGTCCTTGCATCTTCCACCGCTCCTTTTTCACCTTCTCGTGCTTCCATATCCCCGATTCTTCATAGAGTTGTCCGTCCCAATTGCCACCGTGCCACTCTCTTGCTTCATTTCCGGCAGTTTTTTCTTGATCAAGACTTGTCCGTCTATGAATTCCAAATACCTTCCCCTTACCTAATTTTGCGCTTGCCCGCCAACTTAGGTTTGTGTTTTGCCTCCTCCGTCGATCTCCGACTTTGCTCTCGACCGACCGCTTTCTATTCTGCTTTTTGAGCACATGTCATGCATAGATCTTCGTGACTTTTCTTATGCGTCTTGGAACTTTTTTTCTTGCATTCGTTTTCGGGATGTGTTTTGGGTGAGGAAACTGGTTCAGTCTCTTGACTCTTTGGCGTCAGGCCTTTATCCTGAACTCGTTTGGCTAGCCGTGGATTGATGCCCAACTTAGGCGGTGCTACACTGTAAGCCGTGTAGACATGCATGCAGAAATCGGCTAGTCGTTCAGTTGACTCGGCAATTGTCTTCGCCTACAATCTCTGGAATCTCAGGTCTGATAATCAATCTTCTTCTTCAACAACCACCTTGCCGGCTTACATACACGCTTTCTGCCCGACCTTGGCGCAGGTTCTTGAGCAGGAATGGCTTGCGTTGTACCTTGGCCTTTATTGGTCTTTCGTCTTGTTCTATCCGACAGGATCAATTTCGAGCGTGACTCGGCGTCATTCTGATGTGGATGCTGTCTCTTCTCCAATTCGGTTAGCCACTTTAGAAGCCATTTTGGCGGAGTTCCTGGTGGGGTTGTCATGCTGCCATATACTGTGTAGTTGTCTGGTGAGAGGGATGGCATGTGTTGCGAGGTAAACAGGGGCGTGTAACACGAGATGCTATTTCATGTGAGGGACTTTCCTATTTGGTCCCTTGCTGGCTTACTTACCTAATAGGGTGTCAAAGTAGATGTAGGAGTTCTAAGTCATCAAAAAGTGCATGATGTGCATCAATCTCGCTGAGGTGGAGTAGGCAGAGCTTTCAGGCCAGGAAACGGGTTTGCGACACTTATTTGAGGTAGTCGGGAGTTTATGGATTCAACAAGAAATGTGAGCTCAGATGCAATGGAAAGCCCTAGAGCGAGTTTTTGGGGTGCCACATTCTCTATACCCACGTATCATCTAGTGCCTTATTGATTAAAGCTTCTAGTGCGCTACCTGATTTCGCGGAGCAAGAATACATAGAGCCATGGCTTTATCCCGCACCAAAAATTACAATAAGATACGATTCTTAACCCCTTTCTATTACCAAATGGCAATGAGGATATTATAATGTCGGAGTAGTGCCGCAAGTACCATTTCCACCGTCCATAAACGCCAGATGCCCTCGCTATGCCAACGTTCGTTCTGTGGAGTGCGCCCTTAAAGCTAATCTAGATACTGAAATTTTCGGTGTGGTAAATGAGGACCGATGCTGGGAGATTTACGCTTCGTGTTTCGTTTTCTGTTCAGATATGCCGGGTTAGCTGAGTCCACAAGTTTGTCCTTAGGCGAAACATCAGTGTTCAACCTACCTAGTTACCCAAATGTCGCAGTTCTCTCTCGTCTAATATCTCAAAATCGAGTACCCCATTACCTTTTTGTACCATTGTCTCCACTGCGTTACGCCATGAAAACTCTGCTATTTGTCGTTCTGCAAGCAGGGCCATGGAGCCGCCCAAACCGAGGGATAACCCCTGCTTTCTAGGATCGAATTGAAGCATCCTTCCAGTAGCTTGATATACTTGTCGTATTGTAAACCACCGATCGTGATTCGGCCACCAGTAGAATCAGTGACATCTGTCGCAAGAAACAGCATTGGTTCTCCTCCACCGAATGCGACCCAAAATACCATATTTTCAAGTCCGGTTCAATATCTAGGCCGTAGTCGGGAAGTGTAGCGTCGTTTGGTTTTCATTATTTATGTGCTGAATCGCAGTTCTCCACGAGCGTTCGGCGTCGGTTGATACCCAACGATACTCACTTATAGCAAAAGACTCGCAGGTACCCCATGTGCGTCCGCATAGAGGTCGAGCCTCTCCTCTAGCAGGTCCAAAATTCTCGCAAACCGAACATCGTCCACCGTGATCTCTTCAGACCTTCGGCGTGAGTCTACTAAATCTACGGGACGACATAACGCCAACTGGTCTTTTGCGTCTGTGTCTGTAACGAACGCCGCGTGCTGGAAGATGGAGGGGAACTGGGCTCTCCCGGCGATTCTGGCATTCCTTCGTCGGAAGAAGATGAATTCGACAAGGAAGAGTGGAACGGAGATGGTGGCCTTGGATGTTTCCGGTGTCGTGTTGAATTAGTCGACTAGCCTAAATGCTTGGACGTAGGGAAACCTCGAACCAAATGTGTTGGCAAGTGGCAAACACAGCCGTCAGTGTACATGGGCTTAAGGAAGACCTTTCCCCAACCTCATTACCCGCATTTTCTACCGCCGATCATAAAGGACATAGACATCTCGGTAAAACCGATTGTAGCTAGGCACTGGTAAGTACCTACATGAGTCCTAGACGGTGCTCTCCCTAGCGAACACTGGAAGGAGTATTAGACGCCGCTCTTTCATGCCATGCCTGGCATATCTGCCAATCACACGCTCCAGAATCAAGATCGTTTTCGCTAGCGAACATTTAGAAATTGGCAGTATGGAAAATATACTTAGCGGTATAATGTGTGCCATTACGCTACACATTTTTTAAAGGTTGAATGCCAACTGAGCGCTCAAAAAGAGTACATAGGGGACGTTTGAGGCATAAATAAACAAGTCATTGCCATCCCATGTGTGGTAAAGTCAATAGAGTTGCATTCACATCTGGCTTTTGAGCTTCCGCCAACTAAAAAATTGGGTTGAATATGCGGAGATAATGTTAGAAAAGGAGAGGGCTTGACCATGAGCTCACGCGGTATCCCACTGAGGTATTGTTCATGAAATAGGTTTTCATGGGTTGAACTGATATTTTCGATGAATACTGAGTTAAGATGGTGACTGAAGAAAGTTGGTGGTCGAGTTCAGAAGCAGACTTGGCAGAGGACTGACCTCATCCAAGCTTTGCGGCGAACATTCGGAGGTCCCAAATACACCATCTCCTCTCCATCTCTCCGCACCAACACCCTTCACACCTGCCAAAATGTTCTCGAGGACAGCATTCTCATCGGTATACTCAATTACTCTTTTAATGCTTATTGCTCTAACAATTTATACAGGCATTCCGTGCTACAAACCGCACCTTTCGCCCCCTCCCATCCGCCGCCACAACCCCACGCTTTCTTACACCTATTCAAATTCGCCTACTGTCCCAAGAAACGCGATCTGCAATTGATAAAGCGGTAGCTTCAGCACCGGTAGTACTCTTCATGAAGGGCACGCCAGAGACGCCCCAATGTGGATTCTCAAGAGCTAGCATACAAATTCTGGGCATGCAGGGTGTGGACCCGGAGAAGTTCACGGCATTCAATGTGCTGGAAGATAGTGAGTTAAGACAGGGTATGTGATCAACTCCTCCATGAAATGATAGAGTCATTTTAAGCTGGAAAGGTGGCCATGTTATCTACAGGTATTTTTGATGAAATCAATTGCTAATTGGAGATGCATTATAGGTATCAAAGAATACTCAGAGTGGCCCACCATACCGCAGCTCTACGTGGACAAGGAGTTCATTGGCGGCTGCGACATTCTCATGAGCATGCACCAAGACGGATCATTGGCAAAGATGCTGGAAGAGAAGGGTGTACTTGTGCCTGCCGAGGGGGAATCCGCTGAACCACCAAAATAAGAGAGTTTGTATGTGCAAGCAGGTCGAATAGCGCTTTGGAACTACTTAATTCAATGAGTGTACAATACGATAATTGACCGCGCAACGGCAAAGAGGAGTAGCATGGATTGCAGGTTGTAAGACCAGTCTTGTAGACATATTCAATCGAAGGCACGTATTCACATGTTACGGTACTTTGTATTTTGATCTAGTTTATATCATGCTGTGGTTTTGCAATTCTTTGGTACAAGACTGGAACATGCTCCAACCCTATTCTGAGTTCCTTCCTCATCGGTCCGCGTTTAGCCTCACAACCCACATCCCGTCACCACGTTACGGAATCTCTCTCTCACTCTTCCCTATCGCGCAATGAAGACCCAGCGGCCTATTCCAGTTCTCCCGCCTAGTCGTCCCGCTCCCCTCTCCAAGAATGTCTCACCTACAAAGGCAAGATCCAAACCGTCTCCTCAGGCCGCAAAACCCAAACCGTCTGTCTCTGCATCCGCAATCTTCAAGCCGCGAGCCGGAGTCGCAAAGAAACGAACCAGTACGCTGAAAGGCATCGTCGGTGGGGCGGCGACGAGGGCGGCGCTCGAGGACGCAAGCGTGAGAAAGGCTCCCAATGTCCGATACGGAAAGAAGGATGTAAGAGGGAGTGCGTCAAGGCCGAGATCTGGTAGCCCGTTGAAGATGAGGATGGGATTCGCTATGGGTAGGGGAAAATCGGAGATGCATCCGTTTGCTCTGACTTTCAACGGTATGTCTGACCATCTCCATACACCTCTTCTGCTCATCCAATTTTCAACATGACTCCTCCTGCGGAACCAGCTTGACCTCCTATCGCAGAAACCACAACGGCCTACCGCATGCATCTCTACAGATACGTGACCACCCAGCTAAACTCAACTCACGAATCCCTCCAATCCACTCTTGCCGACCTGAACATGATATCCTACCCAGCGTCCCCCGACCCGAAGAATCCCGACGCTTCACCTTTGAACCTCACTCTCGCCAGTGCCTTTCACAAGGTTTCCGAGGACCTAGGCCAACCGTTCGGCGACGCAATCTTGCATTTGCGTCGTGTTGACGAGAACGGCGTCGTCGTACCGTTCCACGTAACTGTCGAGGAAAAAATGACGTACTTCAAGGATCGTATCAAAGAGAGCGAAGAGGAGATTCAGGAACTAGGAGCAAGATGGGAGAGCGTCGTGGGCGAGATATGGACTCTAGGATGCCAGGTCCTCGGTGAAGACATTTTAAGCGGGATTCTTGGGATCCAATCCCACACCTCGTCTCCCTCCTCCGAAGACGAACCACTGTTTGTCGCAGAGGACAAATCTTCTCGGCCATCCGGAAAGAAGAAAGTCGCCTTCAAAGACCCGCTCCCAGATTTCCTCTCCCAATCATCTGCATTCAAGAGCCCGGTCCCTGCTTTACCAACGCTGCCGTCGAAGGAAGTGGCAGAATTCAAGAAACAGCTTGATAATTTAGGTATTAATGATATCGATGAGCTTAAGAGGCTGGAAAGGGAGCATCGGAAGTCGTGGGAGCAGAAGCAGAGGAAGATTGTGTTGGCACTTCAGGGGTGACGAGGTACAGCAATCTGTGGCGTTGCGTGCCAGGGACAGGCAATTTAGGGACCATGCTTATGTGGAAAGAGAACAAGTGATATATTCCGGGAAGTATTAAGAATAGAAGCAACCGGTATGGTATGTATGTCCCCGATATGAGTTACCTGTACGTCGGAGGGTACAATCAGGAGATGGGTATTTGTTTTATGTCACAATGCCTGCCATTCAAATGAGAGGAAACAAGAATTGTATGAACTCCTGGCAAAATAGAAAGTCCACGATGAGGTGGAGATAAGGTTGCCTAATAGTACAGAGGGTGTAATCCAAATGCAAGAACTGAGCGTAGAAAAGACCGAAAGCTAGCCACAACCACAATATTCCCCTCGCCGTGCAGAAAATAAAAGCAGAAACCACATAGTCTAGTCGGTCTAGTAGGATATCTTTCCTTTTGACTCCCGGAATGCACGTCCCCAGACTTATTGTCACGTCCACATTTTTGCAACACCTTCGATCTCGACTTTCGCCTTCAATAGGAGAGAGCTTTAGTCGAAGCTGCTTTTGAACGTCCACCGTTGGTCTTCTGAGGTAGTGAACGGTACACCCAGCTCGAAAAGCGTCGTCACCGCCTCCGCAAAGTCTTTGAAGAAAACATCATTGTCCTTCGCATAGCGCTCAACGTGAGGTCTGAACCCCTTATCCTTGATCAGCGCCATATCCGTAGGCAGCATCATCAAGCTCTTGGTTTTCACATCCTCAAATTGCTTCGGTCCATTCCACTTCTTCCACGACCACTTCTCCTCTAGCAGCAACTTATAGTAGTCATTCGTGAGAGTCGTAGGAGAGAAGGTCCAGGGGCCGTCGTAGCCGGAGCGGTCGGTATGGCAGCGACCGAGCGCGTGGGCGCCCGAGAGAGCAACCATTTCGCGATCGGAGAAGCCCATGCGGCCGAAGATGGCGCGGATGTGCTTTTGGTCCTTTGAGGCGTCAGGGAGGCGGCCGTCGGGCGTGCAGAAGGAAACGTCGCGGTCCGAACGGCCGGGACGGAAGGGAATTTTGGGACCTTGCATTTCTTGGATGGCGCAGATACCCGAGAGGATCCAGAGGTCGGAATAGGATATCCATGGGAATTGCTCTGAAAAAGAAATTAGTATGAGGGCACAAGGGTGATAGGGCGGGTAGAGTAGCAGAGTTAGGGACCAGATATGATCATACCTTTAATAGACTCGAGGAAGTCCCGCGCGGCCTTTAGACCAGCATTCGCGCCGTGGTCACCTTCGGGGGCGAATCTCATGGTAGCACCATTGGAACCTCCGGTTCCAGTCTCCTTGTCATACCTGTTCCACATCAGCTTTGATGTCCAAAATGTGATCAATTGGTGCTGTGACTCACGTCCCAGAAGCATGCCATGCCAATCGTAGCAGAACGGGTCCGTAGCTTCCATCATCGTAGTCGTCCTTCTCCTCCAGTGCCTTCGCCACCGCGTCGTACACCTTCTGGTAGTCCTCGAACTTGGGCACGAAAGGTCCCTTGGGCTTTACCTCCTTGCCAAACAGCTCTGGTTTCTTAAGGTAGAGACCATAACCACCAGCAATGGTTACCAGACCAAGAGCGCCCCACAAAAGACCTGTGGGGTTGCCAACCTCCTCTTCAGTTTGCTTTCCAGAGGCATAGCCGCGGCGGAATTGTTGACGGAAGGTCTGTTGAGGGACAGCGAGGCGGGCAGAGCGCGTGCGGGTAGTTCTGAAGGTGGGCGCGGTGGTGCGCAGGGTACGCATGAAGCTTCTCGTAGCAGATGCCATGGTGTGCTTATCTGCTGAAGCTAGGTGTCGTCTATTATGCTAGAATGGTGCGATATTGGCCCTTCCGATGCAAGCTTTCCCGATAGGCTGCGATCGAGTACTCCCTCGATCAATTCGTGATGAAAAGAGCGATGGAATAGATTAAAGAGAAAGTTGCTGTAGGAGTGAAAGTCAGTAGAGCTTAAAAGGAGCAAGTTATCCGACGGCAATGTCCCGTTTCGAAAGTTTCCATCCTCTTCTTTGAGCCGGAAGATAACAATTGTTACCCGACTACGCAGAGTGGAGCCGCTGTGGGCCAATCGGAGCCCCGTTCGTCTTGCACGTCATTCTGGACTCTGCTGCTCACTAATAACAGGGCCTTCTTATCACCATTGAAACAGCTTGTTAAGCCGATGATGCGAGACAGAAAAATTTGCATAAGGTTCCGACAAAATTTCAGATGGAATCACGACGGCGAAACGCCAGTTTATAGTTTCAGGGTCCAGCGAGACATGCTGGCAGCAGAGCCTCCTTCCCCTCATCTCTGCCGCTAGAACAGGGGCTCCGCGCGTTGTGATTCGCGGGCCGGCCAGCCTGATCTGCCGTGTCACAAGCATGCTGGGATGGGAAGGGAGGGGTCGGAGACATGTCTTATATCAAATATACGCAGTACTTCTGTGCACTCCTTTTGTGCTTCTGTTCATGGTGTTGCTTGAGTTCATCGTTCGCCACTTGGGCAGTTCGTGCCGCAATGGAGAGCTCCATATCATCTGCCAATCAGACGCTTCCTGTACCAATCATGTCGTGCTAGCATCAAAGCCCAATATCCCGCGGTAAAGGTAGAAGCGATATAATATTAGTATGGCCTTGAACCCTACTAAGCATTCCCTTGAAGAGGACATTTCACAGAAGTATGTTTGGGAGTTTGGAAGTACAAACTAGGTGCAGACGAAATAAACTTTAATTGAGAGTAGTCATCACGTCCACATTTACGCCCCTTCAGGAGAGTGCTCCTCCGTCGCCAGAGATGCAGACGCCTTTGCCAGCCTCTGTCGTCTTGACCCGAACCAAAAATGCTGAATACGAATAACGTTTAAGCTTAACAAGCAATGCAATGAAGAATCATGTGATCATGCGGCCCAGATGCCGAAACGCCTCCCGTCCTAACGTATGTTTTAGTCATAACGAAATTAGAACATTTCAAGAATGCGTCCATAACGTAACACAAAAAGAGAATTACGAAGCGTCGGTGCTCGGCGTCCCGGTGCTTGGTGTCGATTGCGGTGTCGGCTCCGTCAATATCCTCCCATCTACTGCCAACTCTGCCGCCTCTTTCTCAAGTTTCGGTTTCAGCTGCAGCCACGAGGTCATGTTTGGCTCCTTGGGTATAGCGACAGCCCGCCGATAGGAAGGGCATTTTTCTATCTCTATCAAGTTGATAGGTGGACTAAGCTTCGCGGCTTTTGCGGCAAAATACACCTTGCGAGCCTCCTTCTTGCCTTGGTAGTCAAACGATTTTGAAGTCCGGGCCATATCTTCCCATAGCTCCATCTTTCGGGCGAACTCACGTCGTTCTTGGACCGTTTTCAGTTTGTTGTTGACCCAGGTCCGGGCCTCGGCATGCCAGGATACATAGTTGTCGCGGCTTTCTTTGATGTACTCGGCGATGAGCTGCTGGACGTCTGATAGGAGATAAATAGTTTTTAGGGAATGCGTATGCGCGGGTCCTGCGCCAACAAAGTTGCCCCAGGAGTCAACAACGCCAGATGGAAGGCATTTTTTGATCGAGGAAATATCTTCCCCACTGGCATCCTTAAATAGAGACATGGCATCATGTTCCTACAGAGCTGTTAGATAAAGAGTTTGAGCACAAAGGGCTTGATCTGACCTTGATGGTCTTCGATTGTAAGCACGTTTTGCACCAACGACGGAGAAACGCCCAATAAGTCTTCCGTGTAGCCTGCGCGCCACAACTCATGCACCCATGCCCATGCCGCAAGTGAGCATACTGAAACTCTGTAATTTCTGCCGGGGGATCTGGCAGCTCGTCGCCGTAAAAGTTATTCCTACTGTGCTTCCAAAGTGACGGGTTATCTCTCAGGAAACGATAGCACGATGCAATTTTGTCGCGCATCTCCAAGAGTTGCGCAGGATCCGAGAACGTCAAGATAGTGAACCAACAATCCAGATCGATTTGCTTCGAAAGCCGCCTTCCTCTTCTAAGCTTCGTGGGCTTGACTTGGGGCTTGCCAGATGGAATAAGACGATCCTTCGCAGTACGGAGCACGGGAAGGGCCATGAGGGTTGGGGAACTGTCGCGGGATGTGATCGAACGTTTGGATTGCGGGACATCTTCTTCACACCTCTTGTCGTCTATACTTCGCTTCCTTTTCCTTTCCTTTTGCAGGGCTCCAGCGATTTTGCTCAACGGAACTTGCTGCGACTTCACCTCCTCCAGCTCCCTTAAGGCTCGCTTGCCACCCGGCTTGCGACAGTTGATCACCGTGCCATACGGTTGAGGCGGTGGTCCTCGTACCGGGGTTTGCTTGTCGACTTTGAAGGCGACATTTTTCGAATTCACCATGGCTAGTCAGCAGGCCAGCCGCTGAAGTAGGAAACGACCCAGTGATACAGGAGAGTGCGCCAGAAGACCGTAATGGCGGGTGGTGAGGTGGTATTAGAGAGGCGAGGGTAGTATGCGGTGGAAAGCCGAGTGGTGAGCGAAGGGAGGTTGAGGTAGAGTTTTGAGGTCAGTAGCGGATGTGAAGCCTCATCGGAGCTGTGGCGCTCCGACCAGGTTGGATTGGCCGGAAAAAAACAAACCACCAAGTGACTAAGCGCGCAGATGTCAAACTTCCCGAAACTCTCGGAAGGGACACCATCATCAGAACTTTCAGCCTGTGGCTTAATAGGGCATAAACGGATGAATACATGGCGCAGGAAGCAAGATGCTGTGCCGGTGGGCTTTCTGCATGCCGGCACATCTCAGAGCATTGCAGATGCTTAGTTAAGCTTGTATGACAGCCACACCCGAATGTAACGTCGATCATTTTCTCCAACGAGAACGATCCTAGAATTTGCATATTGTGGCGTTCGAGGCGTCCAATTTTGGACCCATCTCGTTGCCCGCCTTGATCTGGGGTTTTCATCCGGGGTGAGATGGGCAATCTTTCCTGTGGGACGAGTGGGTGAATCAGCATTTATCTCTTTGCTGTAAGGTACATTAACGCCTTCCCTAACCCTCGAGACAGGCAACTTCATCCTTATTTAGCGACGGTAGTCGGCGCTAAAGGCTAAGGTTTGCAAGACCCATAAGCACCGGCATGCTTCAAGCGGCAACTGCTGATCTGAAGTGCGGGGGTTACAACCTGCTTTGATCTGACCTCGGCGCACATCGCAAAATGCGCACGGCGAGGCCGGCAAATAATTATTAATTCTGTCTAAGTCCAGGTAATCGTGCGAGAGGGAGGCGACGCGAGGCTTTCACTCGTTTGTCTCTTCTCTCGTCCTTTAAATGCTCTTCTGGATCTTGTTGACATCCGACTATCCACCCTAACATCTTTAATTTGGGTGGCGTCAACAACATTGCTCGCTGGTTGGCGGTCCGCGATGCTCAATATGAAAGGGAGTCCGAGTCCGTGGTCTTCAATTGTTTCATAACGCAACGGCTAATCACCCGCAGAATCGGATGAGTCGCAGGAGGTTGAGGACCCTGCTCCTCCACGATATGAAGGGACCTACGACGAGGATCTCCACGTGCAGTGCCCTCCCCACACCACGGAGAAGCGGTTGGTCTACCGGATCGACCTCCATGTGATCCCATGGCTCTGCATCATGTATCTTCTCGCCTTTCTGGATCGGTAAGTAGGTTTTCATTGCCCAACTTCCTGATTGGCGTAGTCCCACTATTCTAAACACTTGTACTAGCGTCAATATTGCCAATGCCAATGTCTTCGGCTTGAGTGAGGAACTCCACATCAACACTGGAAACAAGTACAACACAGCTTTGGTCATCTTCTTTGTGCCGTACGTTCTCTTCGAGATCCCTAGCAATGTCCTACTCAAGAAGTTCAAGCCTAGGGTCTGGTGTAAGTGATACATTATGTTTCATCCCTTAGGATTGCTTCAGCCCTGTGCAAGTCTTAGCATAATGCTGATAAACGTCCAGTATCAATCTGCATGTTCGGCTTCGGCTTCGTCACCGTCTGTCAGGGCCTGGCTCAAAACTACTCCGGCATCCTCGCAACCCGCTTCTTCCTTGGACTCTTTGAGACCGGCATGTTTCCAGGAGCCTTTTACCTCATAGGAATGTGGTACCGGCGCCATGAAGCCCAACGCCGCTACACATTCTTCTTCTCCAGCACGACCCTCGCTGGCGCCTTCGGAGGTCTACTCGCTTCCGCAATCGGCAAAATGGACGGCATGCGTGGTTATCGCGGTTGGCGCTGGATCTTCATCCTTGAGGGCGTCCTTACCTGCGTCGTTTCCTTCTTCTTCTACTTTCTGCTGCCAAACTTCCCCGAGGAAGCGAAGTGGTTGAGTGAGGACGAGAGGGCGTACATCAAGGCCAGACTGCAGCAGGATCAAGGCAAATCAGCGGCCGAGAGAGCAATTACCGTCCGAGATGTGGGACAGGTATTCAAGGACCCGAAGGTCATCGTGGGTGGTTTCATGTATTTCGGCCTGATCGTTCCCGCCTACGGATATGCCTACTTCTCGCCTAGCATCATCAGGTCGTACGGATACAGCCCTATCCAGACCCAACTTCACAGTGTCCCGCCGTGGGCTGCTGCATTCGGCTTTGCGATGACGGTGGCGTATTTCAGTGATCGGTTCAGACATCGTTTCCTGTTTGCTATCCTTCCGATCTGCGTCTGCATCGCTGGTTTCGGCATCCTCATTGCTGTTCATAATCATAGGGAAGTCCAATACGCTGCACTTTTCCTCGTGGCCATGGGCGCATACACAGCGATGCCAGTGATCGTTTGCTGGTTCAACATGAATCTCGGGGGTCACCACCGTCGCGCTGTTGGTACTGCATGGCAGGTTGGATTCGGTAATATTGGGGGAATTATCGCCGTGTACGCCTTCTTGGCCAAGGATGCACCGAAGTATATCACAGGATACAGCATCTGCATTGCGTTCGTGAGCTTAAGCGCACTCAGCTGTCTGATGTACTTCATCATGTGCAGATGGCAGAACAATAACAGGGGGAAGAGCGTGAGGGATGTCGGATTGACGGAATACGAGAAGACGGAGCTTGGTGACATGAACCCTGATTATCGATACTTGCTCTGATGTTGGGACGATGTATGAGTGGGTGGAATCCTCACTGTAGATTGATGTTGTTTTGATGGTATTTTGCCAACACTTCTGTACGGCTTCTAGAAGTAAGTATTGGTTCCCAGGACATTTCCTTTAATTGTTATCGAATAGACTGTCCCGTATATGTGTTTCCGTAGAATCGTTACGACTATAGGGGTAAATATGAATGTTGCGTGATTGAATGGATATGTTATACGATAACCCATCGATGCTTTCAATTTACCTCTGTAGGTCTCTGCCGATTAAGTGCCATAAGTGCTCGATTGCACGCCTTATAGGAGCCAGAAATCGCCTAGAGTTGGTCCTACTAGAGACCTCCTGGGGTATACATGGACTCTCTTATACGAGAGCGAGATGGGTTCTAGGGTTCTTCTCTTCGTGTGCTGTTTCCCATCACCTTTTCGAAGCTGATAGCTGTAACATTAACCCTTCTCTTTATAGACTTGACAGAATTTTCGAAGCCTTGGGTTTGGCATTAATCACATACATAGAGCCAGTTGTGGATTAGCTCCTAATAAGTTCTTGACCACTATTGGTGATACAATCCAGTAGTTAAGGACAAAGCTACGCAGGGCATGGAAAAAATGGCATACTCCAAAAACACAACTGAGGACTTTACCTTCCGCTTTACCTCATATCACCCTATTATAGTCAAAATACTTTGTTAATTTACCTCTTCTAGCTCTATAGGCAAACCTGTTGGCAACATTATACCCGATACTAGGTCTGGGGGAGAGTGCTGCCTAAGTTATATTTCTTGGTGTGCCACCTTTCTATGCCATGCGTGAAAGCTTAGATGCCCTCTCCAGTGAGCCACATTCTCGACGTGTCTAGGGTTGGGCAAGCCCTCATTGTCGTGGAGAATCAAGCCAGCCTAGAGTATATTCCTCATGCTCTTTCTTGATAAAACAAAGACACACCTAAAAGGTTTCAAGTCACACTATGCGCCGTACTCACGCTCGCCGTATCCACACTCTCCCCATCCCTCCAAATCTCCTTACTCTCTATCTCCACCCCCTTCATCGCCGTCGCCACCTGCTCCAACTTCATAACTACCTCCAAAACCCCCTTATTTACCTTCTCAAAATACCGATCATTTGCCTCTCGCCTCTTCCTACTCAACTCGATATCCTTCTCCGTCTCTTCCTCCAATTTACTCCTTTCATAGCCCCCCGCCCCAATTCCCCTCGCACTTCCCGCGCCGTTTTCATGACTCCCAAGCTTCTCAACTCGATCTGTGGCAAGCATATCGGCGGCATCGGTGCCGCGAGCAGATTGTCGCTCTTCGTGACCCTGACCTTCTACCTCGGCCTCGCTCCTCGCCCACGCTTTCGCGAGCTCGATCTGTGCAGTACGTAACTCATCCAACACTCTCGAATGCTCTGATCCAAAAACAGTCATACCGGCCCCCTTAATAGCGCTCAATTCCACCTCTTCAAGCGTATTCTGCATCTCGGCCCAGATAGCTTCTGTGCGGGACGAGGCTTCTGCGTCGGCGGCTTGGTTCTGCTGCTTCTGGCGGCGGATGAAGGGGGCCGAGGGGTTGGAAGAGGTGAGACTGAGGTGGTCCGTGTCATTATGTGTTGAAGGGAAAGGGCGTCTGGAGTCTTGTGCTAGGAGGGAGCGTTGGCGGACTAGTGGTGTGCGGGTTGGTTTGCCTTCCGTGGGTGGGAGGAGGGATGTGTTTGAGGCATTGCGGGAGGGAGGGCCGACGAAGAGAGCTGGTGCTGGAAGCCGGTTTGAGGTTGTCTTTGATATGTCGTCTTTGGACATGTTGTACAATAATTACTGTTGTTTTTGTTACCTCAATTGAGGTACCTTTGTAGGTTGGTAGAGGTGTGAGAGATTAGATTAGATGTTGATTAGATAAGATTGAGTGAATGGGTGGACTGGTGTGATTTCCGAATCTGGAACTAGCGCCTCGCTAACCATCGCACCTCCAATTTGCAATCCCACGACAACCTCAAACTCCATCTCGACGACATCCAACAACCACCCATAATTACCCAGCGATCCCATCCATAAATCGGTACGCCCGCACCATCCTCTGCCTCCACAAAATATCACCTTTAATTCCTCAATCCAGAGCTAACAAAACCTCTTTTGGTAGCAATCATGGGTAAAGGCAAACCAAGAGGTCTCAACGCCGCCCGTAAACTTCGCAACCACCGTCGCGAGGGCCGCTGGGCCGACCTGCACTACAAGAAGCGTCTCCTCGGCACCGCCTACAAGTCATCTCCCTTCGGAGGCTCCTCCCACGCCAAGGGCATCGTGCTCGAAAAAGTCGGAGTCGAAGCCAAGCAGCCCAACTCCGCTATTCGGAAGTGTGTCAGGGTTCAGTTGATTAAGAATGGAAAGAAGGTTACTGCGTTCGGTATGTTGTCACAATCCAATATCTTCGATTGAAATTGGGAATGGGAACATGGGATGGATTTGCATTGAGGTGGCTAATATGAGGGACGGAAGGCGGTAGTGTGATACCCTTGGGCTAATGATGAGACCACAGTCCCCAACGACGGTTGTCTCAACTTCGTAGACGAGAACGATGAAGTCCTCCTCGCCGGTTTCGGTCGCAAGGGTAAGGCCAAGGGTGATATTCCCGGTGTGCGATTTAAGGTCGTTAAGGTGTCCGGTGTCGGTCTCTCAGCGCTCTGGAAGGAGAAGAAGGAGAAGCCCAGGTCGTAGTCAAAACGCTGTGCGGAAGCTATCGATGAGCATGAAGGAAGGACTGGGGAGGAGGGACACATTGGAAGCACGGAGTCAAACATTTGGGGAATTTCCTGTAATTCTCTCCATGGCATGGAAATTTCACATGACAAGCTTGATGGATGGTCTGGGTTAGCTATAGAAATCTGACCTGCTCAAGCACCCAAAACAATCTCAACATGGAACGACAAACTCGTTAATGGATCAATTGATCTATCGAACAGAGTTGTGATTGAGAACAGCTATTAGGAAACTTTACTTTAGGACTGGCTACGGCAACAGCAAATTGTAATGGACGTAAGGGTATCGGAATCCAAAAACCGACAACTCCGCTTATGCACCTATCCATCCCAATGCCGCTCAAATACTACCCCACGCCAAATCCTGTTCAAATCAATCTGTTCGAATATCTTTGAATCTGAAACTCAATACCAGCCCTTAAAATACGCAATAACCGCACCCGCCGCAATCGGCAAAGCACCCACAAGCAGCATCTGACCCCATCCACCCTGCTCGACCGCTTCCTTCACCACCACCTGCTCAAAATGAGGTCGTCCATGCTCATCAAGCACCCGCATCGTCTTGAGCACTTTCTTCGTCTTCGGAGTCGGACTACCCACGGGCATCTCACCTTCATCCTCCCCTTGAAAGAATGACTCAAACGCACCCTCCAAGCCCGTAAGTCTGCTCTGTCCCGTATACTGGAGTTTCGGTGGCTGAAAGAACTCTGCATCTTTCTTGACTCTCTTGGGAGCTTCTTGTAGTGCGTCGCGTGCTTCTCTGGACCCCTGGGAACTGATCATGGATGAGAAGAAGTTCTTTTTTGCGGTGGCTGAAGCCTCCTGAAATGCTGGTTGTGGGAATGGATTCTGTGCTTTATGCAGCGGATGTTTTGGATGTGGAGGCAGTTTCCCACGGAAAGGATTCATCGGTGGTTTTGCGAAGATGGAATGTGGTTGCTGCGGCTGCGGTTGTGGTGCCGCGTGTTTATCCCCATATATCGGCGGCAGGATCTCCTGTGGCGGGGCGAATGTGTTCTTTGTAGGCGTCCAGTCCATCGAGTCGCCCTCATCATAGCCATACTTGGGCGTTTGTCCACTACGAAAATATCGGTCGGTTATTCCGCTGTCATCATCACGAGAGTCAGACGATGAGCTACTAGTGACGGTGGGGGAAGGAGAAGGGGGGTAACCAACGTTGTGGGTGGCACCTGCTGCTTCGGCGATTCTGTTGATTGGGAATGCATCGTCGAAGGATTGGGACATGTTGTCGAATGATGACAAGGCGGAGCGCCGGATTTGGTTGCGGGGGGCAATGTTGGGTTGTTGTTGGCCGGGTGGGGAGGGCAGCTGTGGCTCAATGGACTGCATAAATGAAAATGTAGGCGTGTAGTCAATGTAGACGGTGCTGTAGGTTAGAATGGTGGACTGTACATGTTAGCTGCAACCTAGCACATCAGTGAAAGAGGACCCTTACTATGATTATGAGTATCAACATGCCACTGTGTACAGCCCTGAAGGCATTGACTATGTCGCTGTCGGCCTGTGGCTTTGGGGGTTCTGCATAGAACCGGTAAGCCACCCATCTAGCAACAAGAACGAAGATTCGAATAGCCCATTGGGATTTTAGGTGACGCAGTCGTCCACCCCTGCGGTAAACTCTCTCTCGCAACTTGGGATTCCACCAGATGGTAAAGAAGTCGGCGGCGAGCGCCGCGCGGACAAAACGAATAGTGGGGTCAGAATAGAAGCAGGCCTGGTCAATCTTGCGATGCTTGACGGTTTGATATAGACACTCGCTCCAACTAGACGCATGATACCCTTGCTCCCAGATTCCAGCATCCAGTATGGTGAATATGCCAAAGATATGCCAGAGTAGTCCTACCAGGACGCTGAAAAGGTAGAGGGCATTGCACACGGTAATAAATCGGCGGGTCCAATCCCGTTTTGCCGCATTGTACTGTGTTGGTTCACGTCTCGTCCTATCCAGAATGTGACGGAGATAATCAGTCTTAGCGGCATAGCTAGCACCACGTATCTTGCTATGTACTCCACCAATACAGCTGTCGCAAACTTGGGGGTACATTTTCTCGAGCTGGGCGCGATATGCGTCGATAGATGCTTCAAACTGGGGGTACTCAGGGTCGTCTTCATCCGGAAGGTATTCTGCTAGCGACCGGTTCAAGAGGTGCTGGTTCCTCTGGCATGTTTTGCAGAATGTCACTTCGGTTTGGGCAGGTACAGGAGAGGTAGCTCGCTGGATCCGTTGCGCATACTGTATGTTTGGTGCTGAATCTCCGACTGGCGGATCTGTGATATCTCCACGCTGCATTCAAGTGTTAATAAATACGACTTGTTGTTTAAAGAAGGAATTCGGATGATTACCTCATCTAGGTGGTTCATCGAACCACAGTGCGGACAGAGCCAGCTCTTAGGAATTCCCGAGTGCTCGTTTCTCGACTTCTGGTTGCAGTAGTGGCAAGTCAAGTTACGCCGTATCAATCTGGGCATGGTGAGTAGACTGTAGTTGGTGTTGTTTCGCTGAGCTGTTCTGGTTCCGTCTGAGCGGCAGATTTCTGGACGAAAGATCGGCTTGGCAAGGCGGTCGCCAGGGCGGAAGCTGCTTGAGAAGGAACGACAATTTTTAGAGACGACAACAAAGAAGGAGAAGGAAAGGTGTTCAGGTACACGACGCTCGAGGTGGCGGAGAGAATTTAAGGGCGCTACAGTCCGCATTTCTTTCAATCACTGCTACTTGCTCGCCGGAATTGGCAGACTCAGGCTTGTTCCTTGTCTAAGCAAGTATTCTTTGTTCACTCCCGTTCCTGCCTCAAGACTCCCGCATTCGCCGCATTCGCCGCATCCACCGCATCCATACATAGCACCTGAGGACCCTTGGCTGAACCTCCGATTCAACTCGCTATTGCTCCATTCCATCCCCCGCCGGTCAATTGGTCGCGATGCAGAAGCTCATCCGACGCACCGAGCGGACAGTCCGCAAAACAGAGCGCCGCCTCCTCCGCAAAAAGACACAAATCCAAAAGGTCGCAGCACGCCAATATCTCGACCAATGCACCCGCCAGCACAACAACTACACCAAAGCCGATCTCGAAACCGCTCGCAAGAACCGCCTTGAAGACTGGAACCTAGGTCCGCTGCGGCCAAACAGAGCAATTGGTAGAGATGCTGAGAAGTATGGCGCCCTGGAGGCCGGTCAGATGCGATTGATCGATGTGCCAGAGCATATGCGGCGGAAGGAGTGGCCAATTGTGGAAGGGGATCGGGTGGTGATTATCAAAGGGCGTAATCGAGGAAAGATTGGGGTTGTGAAGAAACTTAGTAAGACTAGAGAAGAAGTTCAGATCAAAGATTTGAACATGGTATGTTACACCTAATATTTCTTTGGCTTTATTTCGTTGCTCCTATTATTCTATTTCGTCTCAATTCATCCCCCCTATTCTCTCAATTTGGAAAATAGAAGCATCACGACTTCCTTCTACCTCTTCAATTCCAACACCACATCCTCACCCACAAACAGGCCTACGCCGACGGCTCCGCTTGGAACACACCTCCCGGTGAAACCCCCAAAGCCAAGCAGGAAACCGAGCAAGTCATCCCTTACTCCGATATCCGTCTCGTCGCTACCATCTATAACGACCCACGCAACAACGGCCAAGACAAAGACGTCATCGT
This sequence comes from Zopfia rhizophila CBS 207.26, assembly GCA_010093925.1. Lineage (NCBI taxonomy): Eukaryota > Fungi > Ascomycota > Dothideomycetes > Zopfiaceae > Zopfia > Zopfia rhizophila. The sequence goes on from ML994638.1 coordinate 1,169,259, forward strand.
CGACTCCCTAAATATGGTCCGCCAAGGCAAATCCGTGGACCCCATAACCGATGAACCCATCTACAAGCGCTACGTCACCGGCACCGACATCGAGATCGCCTTTCCTGAAAAGCCCGAGCCAAACATTGTAGATTATGCATCTGATACGCTGCGCATTACGGTGGAGGAAAGGAGTTTTATACCGACGCTTTTGATGCCCCCGATTCCCGAGAGTGTGATTGATGAGTTGAGGGGTAAGTATAGTAAGTTTAGGACGCGGCATGATGAGGAATTTTTGGAGAAGGTGAAGAGGTTTGATGACCACGCGGAAGTGAAGAAAGAGCTGATTAAGACGATGAAAACGCCCCTACAGGTACTGCGGGAGCAGGCCAGAGAACAGAAGGAGAAGAGGCCGAAGCCGGAGCTGACTGATGACTTGTTGGCGAGGATTGGGCAGATTATGCAGGCAAACGGGCAGACCTTAGCGCAGAGAGAGGGGAAGTTGTTTTAGCGGCAGCATTGAGCATTTGATGGAACTGTAGAATATTGTAGATACTTGCTTCATTGTACTTTTATGTAGAAAGCCCACATGGGCCATGAGGGTATCAAACGATCATTTAAACCACTCCACAACGCCATGTAATGCAGTGTGGATGACCCAAAGCCTTGAACCGAGCCAGAGCAATGTGCGCCAACCATTTTACTTAATCCTGCTGGACATTCAATTTACCTGCGAAGTCCGCAACCAAAAACTCCAGACACTCTGCCATGCCGAGTGCCAATTCCCATTAGGTGTATGTGAGGGGATTACATACCTCGTAGTCGAATTCACAGCCGAAAGCCACCTTCTCACAGCATCGTTCGTGTCGAGAGCATATTCGCTAGTCCATAGCATTCCCCTCCCTCTACCCTTGCAACAGAAATATCAAACCAAAATCCCATGAAACTCCGCCCGTCCCCCCTTCCCCTCAAGCTGCTCCCACTGCACCAAAAACCGATCCGCCACCTTCAACAACAACGCCCCACTCAAGCTAAGTGTCGTCACCCTCGCAAAGCTCTCGACGTAAATCGTCCTCATCTTATCCCTAGAATTAGCTCCTTTGATATCAAAGAACCTTAAGATCCAGGAAGCCAGAATCACAATGACAGCCGTCGCAGGACCATTCGTCATGATCAGATCTGGAAGGTCGCAGGAAACACCTTCGAACCCGTCTTTCGGCGGCTCAAGCAATTGCTGTGTGCCAGATAGCAAGACAGGGAAACAGGAGAGGAGGCACCGAAGAGATGTGAAGGGGGCCGTGAAGAGCGATTGGTGGATGTTGCGTGCGCGGGGGACGATTGCGATATCGTAACTCTCAGGTCCAACATGCGGCGTCCTTTTCTCTGCCCCCTTCCCACCCAACTCTACCTTCCGCTCTGGATATCCATTTTCACTTTCTTTCCGAGCACGCTGTTTCTCTCGTTCCTCCAACTCCTTCTCAAACTCGATAGCCCGTTGTGCTGAAAATGCATCTCCTAAACTCACAACATAAGTCCGATACGTATATTTCGAAGTATCGAGGTCGCGCAGTAGATAGAACATTTCATGGGTATGGCCGCCGGAGCCGAGCACGATTAGAATGCGGGTTGGAGAACCTTTTTTGCGCCATTTGGGTGGTGGAACGCGCTTATTTGTGAGAATGAATATAAGGCGGAGGCTGACGGCTACGAGGAGTGTAGAGAGGAGGGCGAGGAAGAATGTGACCGTGAGGAGGGAGGTGGATGGGGGTGCCATTGCGGGCAATTGTGCGAGTAGTCCGAGGAAAGGATTGAGAGCTGATCGACATCAGAGGAGATGGGGATAAGACATACTTCCCGATGAGAGTGTTAGGATACGGGAATAAGCATTTCTGTGGAGTTGGTGTTTTAGTGTTTTTGTATTCGAGGTGGTTGAAGATGTGTCTGTGGTGAAGGCCAACCAATCAGACCTCGTCACCGATTTCAGGGTCCAAGCTCGCCTCGAGCTGCGTCATGCATGTGGCGTAAAGAGCTCACATTTGGCAGCCTTCACAAAGGCCAGCACCACTCTCAGAAAATACAGCACCATTTCAATCCCAGCTCTAGAAGTATTTCAACCAACACGACACCCTCCCAAACCGAGCGCAATCACTCTCATACAAGAAGAACCATTAAAATTAGAATGGCCTCAACCCGCCTCCGTCAAACCTTCCGTTACCCCACAGACTCCGACGACCCCGTCGAAGGCATAGACGAAGAAGAACAAGAGAAACTAATATCCAGCCTCTCAACTCAAGACACGCGCTCCACGAAACTGTACACCCAGATCCTACTCGCGTTGCCTCTTATGCCAGCTGTACTGTACATCCCGCGGTTATTCAACACGTCTACGTTTCTGACGTCTTTTGCGGCGATATTGAGTTTACTGGCGAGCGCATATACGTTGTACTATATTCCGCTCCCACCTGTCGCTGCGCAGACGATGTTGGATGCAAAGAGTGGTAGAAGTAGTGGGAAAGGGAAGGCTGTTGCGAGGGATTATGAAGGACATAGAGCGAATCTGGATATTTCCAACCCTTCTACAAAGACCGCTCCATTCCTGTCGCCTGAAATCGAGGAGCTGGTGAAGAAATACATCACCCCCGTCAACGGCACAATCTGCGCGATCCTGGCGCTGCATGAGTTATCGCAGGGCAGAGAGTGGAGAAAGGGTATAATGATTAGTGGTGGATATGTGCCACTTTTTATAATGGTGGTTGTGCAGTGGGCGAGGCGCGAGTTGCGGGTTGTGGATTTGGGCGAATTGGAGAGGTTGAGGTATAGGTATAAGGGTGCTTGAAGAAAGGGAGAGGTGTTTGAGTATAAGACACCCGCATTGTTATGGTATCAAATGAAGATTGAGAAACAAAATGGGCTAAGAGTGGTTTCCTTCCTATGAACGCTCTAGCTCGAGAACGTTAAGTGCGATGTCGCATTCGGGGAAGACGGAGGAAGCACCAGTCCGTATCGTCCGTATCGTCCGTATCAGCCTTGCTGGAGAGAGTAGAATGGAGCGGACAGCACAGCATTGAAATTGAGAGAGCTTGAAGATTACGCGCCGCGGTTATAAGTAGGACCTACCAGATCGTGCTCACCTCAATCATAAAGAAGTATTTTTCCTCGAGGACAGGGAAACAACATAACAAGTCACAGCTAGAGCTACTCCAAATTCTTACTTTGGATGAATTTGAACTTTTTATTTAGTAGTATCTGTTGTTGCTCATGAACGCTAAACCATCATCACATATAAGAAAAAATGACCGCGGAGTCTCATCGTTTGCCAAACGCCTCCATCCCTCCAAATGAACGCCGTCCAGTAGTTTTGCCAGTTTCCGCCGTTCCAAAGAGGAGACCCTAGTATATAGACTACTGAACCCGTTAAATCTTGCAATCATTCGATTCAGGCGCAAGTGGTTACAGTAACGAAGAATAAACAAGTTAGACAATATCAAAAGAATGGTATGGATATTTCAGCAATCTGACCGCCGGCATGCCGACATGCGACCGTCCATTATCGTAGAGTAGTATCCTCCGCATCATCCATTAGAGCTTATCGAATCCGAGGCCAGTGTCCTCGGGTCGTCGCTGGCTTGGGTGGTGAGCCAAGTTTGGCTTAACGAGGTGCGCAAACTGGGGATTGACATTCAGGGGCGCAGAAATCTGAAGCGGCACTCTTGGAACTGAGCTCTCTCTCCTCTTGCTTTTATTCTTCTTTGACTCTCCGGAAGTCGATCGCGAGTATGTGGAGGAAGATCTAGAGTGGAAGACGCGGAGTGGTGAGGAGCTGTGGTAGGATGGGAGGATTGATTGGCGGGCGTTGCGGAAGGCGCGCACAGGGCTGAAGTCGAATTGGGAGAAGCGGGATTCCTTCTGCGGTGACGTGACGTTTTTGGGAGAGCTCATGTTGATTGGTGGTGTTCCCATGCGGATTGGGGGAGTGTCTGTGCGAGAGGAGCTGGAGCCGGTGTGGTGCGTCGTGATGCTCATCGCCTTGGGATCGGATTCGATGTCGCCAGCTTCGGAGAGGGTAATAGCACCGTGAGAACGCACACGGCGAGCTGTGATGTGGCGAGACTTGTCACAGAAGATGCAGCTCTATAAATTGATTAGCCTTGGATATCCCGAAATGAAAAATTCTATGTGCCTTACAGCGACGATATTGAAGAATCCAATGACGATTGCCAAAATTCCTGCCGCAAGAATCAGCCGCCAGAACGGCAGGCCCAACGACTTCTGGCTCGTAGCCTCTTTGTTCATGTTGCCGAGCATATTGAGACCCAGAACAATCATGGCGCATCCCAAGGCGACGAAGCCATGGCTAGGGCTGAGCAGGGGCCAGTTGCGGGCAAAGTAACCGCGGAACATAGAGCATTCGGAAATAATGAGGAACACTGTTCAGCTGTTAGATTGACTGATTGTTTCATGGAACGTTTTCAGTAGCTAAGGAGCACGGACTGCTTGCGATGGCTGTAACGACATGTGTCGTCGCGTCGAAGAAGAAAAACTGGCAAATGTTAACAATTGCTTGAGCGTTGATCGGGAGGATTGAGTCAATCATACCTTTGACACGATGAAGGTTTTGACAAGCATGACTGTGCTGGCTGCGACTACGGACATCAAAGCGATGATGTTCATTGCGCGGAGGACATTGAGAATTATATAGCCTGGACCGGCCAGATGCTGTGCTGAAAGGAGAGCCATCTCTAAGATGGATGTTGAATTATGGGCTGAAAAAGCAGTTGATCGAACTTGTCGAGTGAGCTGGCCGGCAGTCGTAGAGAGGGCCCGAGAAGCGGTGGGTATCAATGAGAAGTTGGATCTAGATACAGAAAGGAAACGGTTGCGAGTTGAATAGGAAGAGGATCCCAAGCCGTGAGGCAGAGAAATCTTCTCACTCGACAACAATATCAATAGTTGAGGATCAGAGAGAGTGTGACGATAGGAGAAAGTAGAAGAAAAGGACAGAAGATGGGAGTCGAGGAAATCTATTGCTGCCCCATGGGTCTGTGTTAGCCTCAGTCAAGCCCTATTGTCCCGGACGTCACAATGGGGAGAATAAGGCACGTCGCGCTGGCGAGATCATTCATGGATCAAAATTGAGTGGTCCAAAATTCTCCACATTTGCCTTCAGTCGTGCCCCCATGTTCAATGAAACGCGGGAGGGCCCCCTCGATCAAGCCTAGCACTATCGATACGAGCTGAACAGCGGGGAGATCAGTGACTGGACTTAGGTTGCTCGCTAGGCAGACCTAGCAGACCAATATGGACGACCCTTGAGGCTGGCCGTGGAATAAGGTGAGGCAAGTTTGGGCGACGTGTGGCGGTCGCGAAAGGATTGGCTGTGAATGAATCCAACGCGCTCGCGGAAGAGGCGCCGCTGTGTTTCAGATCCTAAAACAGGCGATGGACAGCGGATCATCGGGCGGCAAGAATCGTCGACCCTTCAATAGTTGATGGCAATTTCCTCGGTACGACGGCGAGCTTCATACACGGTCTGGAGTCGTAGCACGATAATCACGCGGGTTGTGAAATGTGAAGTGTAAAGGACGTTGCGGCAGCGCCATGGCGCCTACCTTAATAAGGGCGTTAGTCAGCAGCGAGCCGTCTCTCAAGATGAACTTCAACCTTGTTTCCACATCTTCAACCGCGCTGCCCCTCGAATCTGCCTTCATCAATAGCGCAAGGCGTCCAAATTGTTTCATTGGTTCAGGAGACAAATTAAAATTACGCTCAATCCGCGCTTCATCGAGAAGGATACAAAACACTGAGCTTCCCCCTCTTTTACTCCTAATGGAAAGATACAGTCGCCATTCTTTGTCACAGTCAACATCCGATTCTGACACTGATCCTATACCCAGGATTGGTGATGTGGCCCTTCGATATGTTTCCAATGCTTCCACCTTTCTCCTTGACCCGCTCTCCTGATTGCATCATGTCCACGACTTACTAGGGGTTAAGGTGCCATGAGAGGTCGCTCATTTTATACACATGTCGCGCTCAGTCGTGAAGAGTAGCAGAGAAGCAGCGGGCACCTTGCGTTAGTTCAGTTTGATAGAGAATGGACGCATTGGGCGAAAAGAAGTAGCACGAATCATGTCTCCCATTGCCTGCACTTCCGGCCTAACTGGCTTCATGTCAAACCTGATATTGAAGTATGAAGCAGCAATGGTACTGTAAGTAGCCGCGACAGGGAGGAACAGTTCCAGCGTCTGCATTCAGGGGGGGCATCTCTTCAAAGCTATCTCCTTCGTTTCCTATCTGCTAGCCCATCCCTTTCCCATTCATTTCTAGGTCATGCTTCATCAAAGGTAGACACAAATACATAAAAGAAATAGAATATCGGAGCAGTACCGAATCTCAATTTTTGGCATCTTAATATCAAGGATAGTTTAGTATGTGCTCATGTAACTTTTAGTACAGAACCGGGAAACGGGCTTCTTAAGGGGAACGAGTATATAAAGTGGTGAGTTTTCGGCACGGAAGAGAGGTCACATAGTATCCAGTAAGAGATGAGTAGTAACCATATATTTCTAGAAAGAAGGGGTTTGCGCATGTGCAGCTGTGACTCAATGGAATCACGTGCTTGGGCAGGTACAGTACAATCACCGCCATTCCCACAAGCTGCAATGTTAAGTATGATTGTTTGGAGTAAGCAGAGATGTTCATCAGTGATTTGACATTCTCTGATTCATCTGGTTATGACGCTGTACGTCGTGAAAAACCATTCACATGCCATGTTGCAGCGTGGGGTGGCGGTTTCCTCTTCTGGATCCGTGTGGCCCAGCAAACGGCGCACTATTTTTAACACCACTTGCGCTTACCTCTACAGTCCGAGTTCTAGCTACAAATTTCTTCTTCAACAACCACCGCGTACCAAACCTTGCCAGTTCAGAAGACTACTATACCCATTGCGATAAGTGAATTCACAAGACTGAACATGGCCCGGGGCAACCAACGCGACAAAGCCCGAGAAAAGAACCTCAAGGAGCAAGCAAGCAAGGTCTGTAATTTCACCTCTCCAACACTCCCACTACTCTTATCCACCCTATGAATGGAGACTTCGTTATCCCGGTACTCATACTAACCGTCGCTACATAGAAATCGAAGAACACCGTACGTCTTTCATGCCGGCGCCGTCGTTCCCGGGTTTGAAATATTTTCTAACGGCAAATGCAACAGCAATCCGGTACCGAGTTTGCCAGAACGAAGGAGGATCAGGCTGCCATTATGCGGGCCAAACAGGCTGCTGGTAAGTTGTCCACGTCAATTTTTCGTCCTTGAATGTGGCTGGCGTCGATCTGACCTGGTTCCGGTGCATGAATATCAAGCAGATATGCTAACACGTGTGCGCAAAAGCCGATGCGAAGAAGGCTGCTGACGGCTCCGCTGGCGGAAAGAAGAAGTAGATATTAATCTCAATATCTCAATGGGCCCGCAGTCTGAAATCATATCCTAGGAGTTCACGGGCATAGTTAGTGGGTGAGTGGAGTTTCGAAGGAGTGCATTGGAGAAGGGAGTGATTGTGCTTTCTGTGATTCTGGATTTTAGCATTAACAATGATGATGAATTGCAACCAACGTGATGGTATTCCTACCCAGTGCGACTCGAATTCCGCTCATTTCAGTCAAATTCAGTGTCGAAAACAGGACCATCAGAATTGAATTGTTCATCTCTCGGAGAGCTTCATTCAAGATTCTATTTAGTTTACAACACCACATACGCCCATCGGGAGTCATGGATTACGGTATAATGCGAACGCCAGAAATAAAATAGGTATAAGGGTACTCGACATGCCACCCAGAAGCATCCGAACCCGTCGTTAGAACTGAATAATCCCTTACGGAAGCTATTACTATCTCCCGTGAACCCTGACCATCCCCACACCAAACTGGTATCAACTGTCTCGATATCATTCCTCTCACGCTGGGATCATTCCTGCGAAGCCTCCAAAGTTGTTCTGAGCGGCGTTGGCGGGGAACGAGTTCATTCCACACAAGCACTGGCACGAGCATGCCTGGCCGTCACCAGTTTGACCTTCTCCTGCGGCAACGGTTGCGGAAGCCATAGCGCCAGAGCCAGTTGCAGTAGCAGCGGCGCCTTCACCACCAGCACCTCCTCCTGCTTGGATCGTAACGGTGCTCGGTTGGGCGGCGGCGGCGGCAGTGGCTCCGACCTGGGCGATCGCAGCTGTAGTCAGTTGTTCGGTTCCGTTCTGGCCGATGGCGAGTTGCTTGAAGGCGGCCATGGACTTATCGCCAGTGGCAGCTGCGTTGATGGAGAAGACCATACCCTTACCGCAGTGGATGCCATTCTGTTGTCTACAGTAGAACCCTGATTCCAATGTTAATCTTCACTCCTCTCGTGCATGATGGGAATTGTCGAACTTACACAAGGGCTCGGTGGTGTCAACAGTCATGTTCCACTCGACCCCGGCCTTCCCTTCCGGGTTAGGCATAAAGCCTGAGTCCATACCGCCCTCCATCTTTTTGCACGGGTTGGCGAAAGTTGACTGGGTTGCAGTATGGTTCTTCTGCATGAAAACGAATTTGACCATGTCCCCCATGTTTGCGGTGATTGACTCAGGCGAGTATCCCAATACTGGCGCCATACCGGTTGCCACGGGCTTCATACCTCCGACGACGATCTACGTATTGTTAGACACTGCCATAATGCTATTGCGAACGAGGCACTTACGGTGTGTGTCATTGGACCCCCTGCTGGTGCTGGTGCTACGCTCATGACAGACATCTGAGCAGCAGCAAGGCTGGCGGCCAGCGGTAGTGCAGTGATGTACTTCATTATGACTAGATTTCTGGTTGTTCTAAAGTGTTGGTAATGAATGGAACTGCCTGCGCTGCAAGCAAAACTAAACGATTCGGGAGAAGAGCAAAGATCGAATGGCTCACTACGAGGGCCGGCTCGGTAATAGTAAGTAGTAGAAGCGAACAACCAGAAAAAAAAAAAAGAGAATGAAATGGTTTGGCACGAGACCTATACGGTTATGAGGGAGGAAATGGAGAACAAAAGGCTGTCTCAAGGGCGACCTTCCGGCTTAAATTCACGCATGAAATTGACTGTCCGAGAACGTGCAGGCTTGCCGGAGTGATGGCGAAACATCACCGCCCCTCGGCTTGGCAACTATCCGTAAAAACGGGAAGCCATCTGCACAAATGAGCTGATTCCACTGAGCGAGGTTGGCAGGGCGCAGGTGACGACGAAGTTTTGAAGGCGGAAGTGTTGGAGAAGGGTGCGAAGACGTCTCAACGGTGTCACAGATCTGTCTCGCTTCACGCCGCACGTTCCAGAATGGGACAACCAAGCTTTACCAAGCTCCAAATGCAGGGATATTTTCGGAGGGGTTGCCTGCAAAAAGAACGTGGAGGAGAGAGTACTGCATAAAAAGCTAGAAGAATTCATTTCGCGGCTTGAGGATGCCCGAAGTGCCATGAGGCAGAGCTGCGCCAACTGTTCGAGGCCAGCACCCACAAGACCACCAAGCGACCGAGCCTCCTCACCGGTCATTGGTCCATTCCGGTCGCTAACTCTCATCGTACTTCCTGTACCCAGGAATATGCTTCGAACAAGACTTTTGGCACTCGTCAAAAGTCCACATTTCTTTAACTTACGCAGTAAGGTTTTCAGGACTTGATTCCAATTGCGGCCCTTATGATCCCTTTTCTTGGGCCTTCTCGGAAGCTGCCTTCTGCTGCCTGTCATACAACCCTGAATAATACCCAGCATAGTACCAAGACATCATTAAATTCTTAAGGTTCTCCTCCTGTGCTGTAAGGAGTTAGGAATGTTTCTTCACCAGAAATATTGTTCTAGGCACTCGGAACGGAGTAGTGTCGACCCGATCACCTACCTGTGCCGAGAATAGCCTGTGGCATCGCAGCAGGAGCCACATTATGCGGTTGCACTGAGGTTTCTGCCCCCCTTGACTGTTCTTGGTCGCCGGAAGTCGTTGGTTCCTATCATAGTGAGAAAGGGTCCGGAAACAGGTGCCGCGACGAGTGCCAAATCGTACCTCTACTTGCATTGGATCCTGACCAACCTCTGCGTCGTCATTGGTTTCTTCTTTGATCCGGCCGGCGTGTTCCTGATCCGCATATGTGTTTGAATCATTCTCGCCAGATCTTGTTTCTACTTCTATGAGATCTCCGTGTTCCCTGCAGATATCAATGCAAGTATTGCAAGATTTGTGAACGGGAGCCTTACTGCCTTAATTCCCTCAGTTCTTTTTCGGTGAGGACATCCTCAAGTCGCTTACCCCGTGCCTGTATGCTATGGTACCTCTTCCCCGGATGTCAGCTCACAGAGTGCTGATCAAAGGTTGGGCATGTTTGAGACACACCTTATACTCCGCCAACGCCTCTTCCCAAGAATCAATCAGGGCGGTATCATCCCACACATTGTGGTCGCCCAAGCTGATATCAGGTTCCATCCTAGCGCTTTGGGATGCGGTCTGGCGCAAAGTCCGGATAGTTCCGCGCGAGAGTGCTCTCTATCGACTACGGTGCGATTTGTTGGGCCCCTACGTCCCCTAGCTACACAGTGTATGTATCCTTATTGAATTCATACGATGAAGAGAATTGGAGAAGAAAAGGTAAGCTTGTAGTATTCACGTGCGCGGGTATCAGACCTTCACTGCGGGATGGACGATAATTTTGGCGGTTTTGTTAGCGCCAAAAAAAAATTCGAGGAAGCTTAGACCAGCCGGAATTTTTCTCCGCACACAAGACCCGAACTCCAAACCACAGCAACAACCAGACACAGTCAAGATGGCTACCGAGGACTCGAAGATGAAGAAGCGCAAAGGTCTGTATTAGTAGCCCATAATTGACGCCTCCAGCTGACTATATCCTCTCCAGGCGCAGCCGACCCAGCACCGAAGCCCAAAAAGTTGAAGAAGTCGGATGACGCTGTTGCCGCAACCAAAAGGTCCGCGAAGGCCCTCAAAGCAGCCTTTGAGCCAGTCGATTCTGTCGCAGCCAATGTCAAGGTTCCTGGTAAACACGCTCAGGTTTTTTTCGAAGATAATATTATGGCCAATACTGAAACAGCGAAAGAGAAGAAGCATAAGAAGAAGAACAAGGCTGTCGCAGAAGTCAATGGAGATTACAACGAAGCAACAGGGGCGGAAGTGGATGTCACCGAAGTCCCAAAAGAGAAACCGAAGAAGGTGAAGAAGAGCAAGGGTGCGGATGCAGAGGAAGTTTCCACCGAGGCACCGAAGCAGAAGGCTAAGAAACCGACGAAGGCTAAAACCTCTTCCGACGAGCCTGAATATACCCCTGTAAAAAAAAGCAAGAAAGAACAGAATGTTGTCGAAGAAGAAGTCTCCACCCCAGCTAATGGCAAGGAGTCCAAGAAGGATAAAGCATCTAAGAAGCAAAAGGTCACAGCTTCCCAGCCGACTAAAGCAAGCTCTGAGACTGTGAACAGAGCTAAGGACGTTGATGATGCAGAGGAAGAGGACGACCAGACTACCGCCCTTCTTGCTGGCTTCGAGAGCAGCGCAGACGAAGCAGATCCTGATGACGTGGACTTCAATGACAAGCAAAAACCTATGATACCAAGTGGATTGCGTGACGAATTGGACAAACTGAAGGGCTCTAATCGAAAAGGCGATGAGCCTGGGGTTGTCTACGTAGGGTATGCATCAATGATCTACCAATTTTCCACATCTAGAGTACTATACTAATCTAGTTTGCAGCCGAATTCCCCATGGTTTCTACGAGCACCAAATGAGGTCCTATTTTTCCCAGTTTGGCACCGTCACCCGTCTTCGTGTCTCCCGCAACAAGCACACTGGCGCTCCAAAGCATTATGCCTTCATCGAATTCGCCTCATCTGAAGTCGCGAGTATTGTTGCGCAGACTATGAACAACTATCTTCTGTTCGGCCATATTCTTCAGTGCAAAGTCATCCCACCCCCACAAGTCCATCCAAACCTCTTCAAAGACGCCAACAGACGATTCAAGGCGATTCCGAGAAACAAAATGGTTGGTATTGAGATGGAACGAGGTGTTGAGCGAGCGATCTGGGAAAAGCGAGTCGCCCATGAAGAAAAGAGGAGGAATGTAAAGAGTAAGAAGCTGAAGGTCATGATGGACTATGAGTACACGGCTCCAGTTCTCAAGGCTGTCGATAAAGTCCCGAAGATGCTGTCGGCAATAGAAGATGCTGCAGCACAACAACTACTGATCGAGGCACATGAAGCGTTGCCTGAGAAGGCTGTTGATATTGCTGCTACAGAAGAGGCTACGCCTGGTGTGTTGGTAGCCACGGAGAAGATCAAAGTGAAGAAGTCGAAGAAGAGTGCGAAGGCCAAGGTAGATGGTGTCGTGGAGGAGGTTGTCAAGGAGAAGAAGAGGAAGGCCAAGTCGGCTGACAAGGAAGGAGGCAAAGTCAAGAAGGCCAAGAAGGCTAAAATGTAAGATTTCTTTGGCTTGAAGTGGATTGCGAGATGGGCTCCAGGACAGAAGATTTTGATCACAGTGCGTTGACTACGTCTTGTAGACCATTCTCATTTTCCTGATATGGCGTGACATCCCCAATAGACTCAGTTGATAGTATAGTGGGTATCGGACCCGATAATCAATGTAGGTATACCATTCTCGGTTTTCGCCGCCTGTGATAATACACTGACAATTTCGAATTTACCACCTGACTGCGCGTCACCTTTCAAATTTTAACGCGCCTGTCCCACGTTTTCTTCGACTTCACCATTCCCTCACAACCTTACGCTGCCATACTCCTTACAATCTTATTGACTGCCTCACATCCTTCAATTATGCTCTCTCGGTGTCCAAGAAGAGTCCACCATCTTTGAATTGTGACTGCCTCACCCTTAGCGACCAGAAGCTCCCTCTTTGACCGTGCCACGCAGAGGTGAAGCTTCACCCTTTTGGCACAGCTATCTTTGAGCGAGTGTGGCCTGGGCCATCGCCCCCGCTCCAAATTACTGCTCTCACCCTTTGTTCTCTGGGCGTGTCCTTAACCGTACTTCGAAAATGTTCGACACCCTGCGTTCTCTCATTCTCTACTTCACACTGACGTGCTTAGAACTTTTCATAGCCGCGTGCAATCTTGCTTGTGCAAATATCGCTCGTCACGATCGCCTTTACCTTCAAGCAGTGAAGGCGAAGGGCACTATCACTCTCTACGACACTTTGACTCCGTACATAAATTTCAACAGCAATCACACGGCCATCACTTACGAGAGCGAAGACCGCAACCCTATGTATGTTTGGTTCGCTGTTTTACACGAGCTCTTTGATTAGGGTACGGAGAAGAGGGGATTGCATGATATCTCTATAACATCTATTTGGCACCTGATCGATGTTTGCGACAGGTACGACTTCGTCAAGGATCCCGCTGACCCGGACTTCGCCCATGCAGCAGTTCTACGGCCATAGTTGCTCTATGGTACACGAAGCACGTCCAAGGCCCACCGATATCCGAGACTTACACCACAGAGCTGGTACTTTCATGCTTCTTCTTCGACCATGCACAAGGATTCGCGCGTATCACCAGACGGCTGGCGTACAATTCAGTCGGTCCTATCAAGGAAGAGAAACCGGTTAATATAAAGTTCAAGCATGTATGTCCACCTAGCACGGCCAGACTTTGTGGGTAAGTGTCATCCCACCAAAACCGATTGATCAATACATGACATTGTTAACATTTGGCACTAGGTCCGGTCAATCATACGCGCGGTTGCCTGAGAACCTCGCTTTCACGGGGGCTTTTGAAGGAGGTCAAGTGGAGGGTGAGATCTGGACCAAGGAACTCCCCCTGCTGGGACCCGATGACTGGTCAGTATCTCGGCGCCTTAATAAGAATCAACGCGTGACCTCTCGACGATGCTTTCCGTGCGAGCAACATCACCGACATACTACGCGATTTGGGAAATTTCAACTTCCAATATACCGGTGGCTGTCAATATTGTCGTAAGGACTAGCGTGCAGTGGTGTTGGCTGTTACGGATAAGACGACGGGTTGCTTCCAAGGCCTATGCCTGGATTGCATGGACAGATCCAGGAATAAGAGGCCGAATCCTGATGCGGATTACTGGAACCACAATTGCAGCGCGAATGACCGATGGGACAGTAAGTGCCGAATCGCCCACGGAGAGCCCACATGGTACGTGTCGTGGTGTGGCCGTGACGATCACAAGACGAAGTGGATGGACGACAAGTATGAGTGTTGAGCGGCCGTTGTATTTGCTGGACGACAAGTAGTACGAGATGGACGTCGCAAGAGTGAGTACCATCGGGTGGTTACGTGGAATATGCATGTCGCCAGTCGAGCTGCCTAAAAATGTCGTATGTACTTCGTACAGGTGGCTATGGGTATAAGGGAGACATGATGGAGGCTTGAGCGAAATTTTGAAAACCAAACGGAGAAAGGATAAAAACAAACAAAACCTTTTAAGAACCCATTTCTGTACGTAGCTGACAATAAAGAACACTGCTGTTCTAGCCCAGTCTTTTCTATCTCATGGAGGTCTTATTTGGCAGCATGAAGTTCTCATAAATATTGTCTTCAAGGGAATAATTGCATTAATTAGATTACTGAAGGTAATGACTGGTTAAATACACAATAATCGAATAGGCAGTAACGATAGTACGAATCCTTGATGACTCACGTTGCCGTTGTGGCGGTGGTGCCTTGAGTTCTGCCTACGATTGGCGCATGGTAGCAAGGTTGCCTATCGCGGTTTTGCCAATACTATCGATACTCATTGCTTAAGAAGTGCCTTGCCCTCTCATACAAAATTTCACGAACCCATATATATAGCTGGATGCTGACTGGACTTCCTTGCTCAGGGTTCCATGTCCCTAACCACATCAGTTGCTCATTTCACCTCAGTCAAGTACTCACTGCCCACTGTAAACACAACTCTCCTGTCCTTATCTCATAGGGAAACACATCGAGGTTCTATCATTACTTATTCCGACTGGTTCGAGATCAAAAGCGCGAAATACATAAATATTGAAGTGACTACATCCCGGAAAGAACCTTCAACATTCTCTTATTCGGGTCAGTATCTGTAGCAGAAGCAATGATATTACCAAGCTCAAAACTTCCTCAGCAAAGAAACAAAGCTACAGTTCAGACACTATACCCTGTGGGACATGAACAGCAGAAGCACTCAATTCATGTCTCACTCACCAAGCACTCCACCAGCCTGACTCAACCAATATCCCATACCCATCACATACCAATCAAAAACCCCTCCTTCCACCTCTTCTCGAACCAAAAATAAATAAAATGCAAATAGAAGAATCTAAGCTGCTCAGGTTCTTGCAGCCTGCTTATTTAAACTTGCAAAAGGAAGGGCGATACCAGTCATGTGGTCGGTATCTCCAATGGCTTTCGTCTTGACTACTAGGCCATTGAGCATAACAAATTGCTCACTGCGCCACTTTCCTGGAGCTTTGGGGGAATTATTTGGAATATATAGCTGGGAGTTCAAAATGGCTCGGGGAAGGGGAGAGAGGGAAGAAGGCCGTCTGGGAAGGCACGAACGGATTCCATGGGGAGGTAGGTACGTGTGTAGGTGATTTAGAGCAATGGAGTGGAATTTTTTCTATGATTACAATTCAGTTCTTAAGTTTCATATTAATGGAACCGTGGTCACGAGGAGTATGTGTTTACATAAGGTACTTTTCAGGTTTAAGTTTCCTAATCGGGAGTAAGGCATTTCCCAAGGGACTTCTATTTTCCCTTAGAAAATTAGGACGAGGGTTAAAGAATATCTCGATCTATGTATAGACATCACAGCTCCGAGGATTCGTTTTAGAACTTTGTTTTAGACTTGCAACAGGCGGTGCCCTACTTCAGAGAGGGGATATTTAATGAGAGATATGTATATTTGCTTTGCGTTTCTTTGTCCTCGCTTTCTTCTCACTGAATGGAACCATCACTAAAGGTACCTGTCAAGAGAGGAAAGAAGAGGAAAGAAGTAAAAGTATCTCGAGGGTCGCACATTCAGGCACGTCGGCACGGAATTCGTATCCGTAGAGTCTTTTCTAGGTTTGAAGGTTAAGTTTGAGACCGCTGGCTTTTGGAGGTTTTAAGGAGAGCTCGTATTGAATATCCGAAGGTGCTGTTCTTGTGTAGTGGTGGAATGGTTCTCACCTGCATGAATGATGTGCTGGGACCACTGGAATGAGTAGTTCGGGGGAAATTCCTATGTTCGAACAAATATTTTCTGGGAGATGTAGAGCTCCACACGGTCCACTAGATGCAGTAGTTCCTAATAGCCAAATCTCAACTCCATTGGATAAGGCTATGTGGAACTGTCTGCTGTTAGCGCTTCCGTCCGAAGAAGCGCCATCAAGGAAGCAAGTGGGGTGGGACAAATGGAAGTCGGATTGAGGGCAAAGAAAGCACAGAGAATGGATATGAAAGTGAATGATTGATAGTTCGAATGATCCTGTCTTGCTAAAGGATGCTGTGAAGCATGATCGTTAGATGCTAACTAGAGAATGTCCGCCCAGAAACCTTTTCCCCGGAAAGACACTCTAGAAGGGTATAAGACACCATAACAGTCCCAGTCTACCTCTCCTTTTAAGAATGAAACCGTTTTCCTTGGCCGGTCTTGCAAAGCACCCGCTTTTCAGCGGCCCTTGACCCTCTTGTACCCAAATATTCACGCAAGTATGTACAGTGGTTCATTACATCTTGGAATATTGAAACATGGCGTCGTCATTATCTGTCACTTCACGCGCGAAGGCTGGCGCCTCCAGACTCGACTGCCTCAATCTCATCCTGCGTCCAGGCCAATCGTTGGAAGCGCTTGGGAAGCTCTGCTCGGTCGAAGAACTCGCCCTTTCCTGCCTCGATGGGCCCGAGAGAAGCACCGGGTTTACTACCGATCCAGCCACCGGTGGAGTATTGGTTGCTCTGGTTCAAGGGTCCATGCTGTTGTGCTTTCTGTCGGTAGGTTGCGAAGGATTCTGGGAGCGACTGACTCGGGGAAGCTGGGTGTACCTTTGGTGTGTGGTCAAGCTCTGTGGAATGTTAGTAAATAATTTGAATTTTTGAAAGTGCTGAACTGACTGGATGGAGTGGTCCGCTTGCCCAAGAACCTGATCATGGGCTGGCGGTGCTGGAGGAGCTGCTTGGTTGCGTTCATGTTCGGCGATAATAAACCGGGTACGGTTTCGGAGGTTCGGATTGCTTGTATAACGGGAAGTGCTGCGAGGTCGAGACTGAATTTATGTCCGTCTTGACAGTCGTGATAAGTCAGCGGAGCAGAGAAGCTTTATGGGTCGAATTGGGGTGTGAGGAGGAGCGAAGGTGGTGGAAATGGGGACGGACACTGGGAGGGAAAGCCTTCGATAAATGCTCTCGCAAGCTTGCACCTTCACAAGACACACCTTCAATGCACCATTCCTGCTAGTTCCGAAGCCGCATCTCCCGGCGAATCAGCAACTCCGAGACCCCCAGATCTCCAGCGTCGGCTCACTGTGAGCTGAGAAAATGCCCACGCTCCCCGGAGACGTGGGCGTCGTGTGATGCTCGCTGTTGTCTTTCTGTGGGGATCCGCTGTTTGGCCTTGTTCTTTTGTGATTCTGGGCTTCTCCTCCACGCTCTCGCACAGCCGAACGTCAAAATTTTATTCACATCCTTCCCCGCCATGCGCACCAATTCACCTCCCGGCCAATAGCGCTTCACACATCCATTCAAGCTTTGCTTTCTTATCTGCCAAACTTTCGCGCCCTCCAAACCCCTGCTCAGTTACAAATTCAATATCGACACCGACCACAACCCCTTCAATTCCTGCCCCACGAACCATGCACGAATTGCTGTTGTTTGGCCAGGTCCCGCGATCCCGCCATGAGCAGGTCTTGAAAATTCTGGCGGGTGTCGCCGCCATGCAGCCGCACCGCGTCCTTGAGCGTCATGTTGTTTACAAACCGCAGCGTGAGCCGGAGGAGCCAGGTTCTCACCTCAGGCGGGGCGGAACCCAGGCCGTCACTCAGAAGCAGATCAAGCAAGTTGCGCCTAAAGATTTATACTTCACTCAACTTGTTCAGACATTGTCGGAAGATGATTTCAACCAACCAAACGGTCAGATGCAAGAAAATGGAGAGCCGCAGTTGGCTGGCGGTGGTGATTCTGGTGTAGAGCCGAAGTGGTCAGAGCAATTCCATGATGTGCCAGACACTAGCGATAGAGGTGTGCTCGTTCGAATGTCAATCACCACTGACATTATGAGCGGGGACCCTCATGCCTACATGATCGAGGGTGGGAATCAGTAAGGCGCGGGTGATGCTCTCAATTAACAAGTGCTGAGAAGTAACAGGTTCGTGTCTGAATACTACCAAGAAGGCCACCGCTTTGTCCATGAGAACATCGTCATCCTGCTCCACCGCGTCCTTCAAGAGCTTGGAGTTCGGCCTTTGGAAACGCCGCCCAAGCCGATTCTTCCTGCATTCGCCGCCCTTCAACCTCTTGACCCCAGCGGTGGATATATTCTCCAAGCAATGATACGAGTGCTGGATCTCAATAACCCAACTATACTTGATGCGGGCGTAGAGGAGCTGAAGCGCTTCAAAGCCCAGATAAAGGGGTGTGTGGAGTTGGATGTGCCGGATCGGCTCTTGCTGGATACGCGGGTCAAATACAAGCCGAAGCAGGTTGTCCCACCTAGCAAGCCAGCTCAAGCCGGTGTTCGATGAAAGACATCTAGACAGTTCGGCGCACAGGAATGCCGTCACCTGTACTTGCTTCCTATCACTGAGCTCTATAGGCTTGAAGGATTGTGAAGATGACATAAATGTCTGACACCTGCCGTGTTGGAATGCCACCAGGCAACGAATGATAGAGTTGGATGATTATCCACTTACCGTAAAAGCAGATGAGGGAGAAACATGCGCATCAATTCTGGTGAATGTACGCACGGAGGAATAATATTGCTGAAATGCAATGAAAAACGGTTGAATCTAATGCTTGCTGAGCTTTAGAAATGACGTAGTGGGCCCTGAGCGAATGGAAGGACATCGCTTGATCTAGATCTAAGTAGAGAAATCAAATTAGACATCGTCATCTGGCAACGTTACTGCCAGCGCATGCCCCTCGTTTCGACGTTGTGTTTAGGCATGATGGATAATACAGGTAATCGAAACAGTCGGTGAAGCACGCTCTTGTACGATCCTTTTTTTTTCTCATTGAAGAACGTTTATAAGGAGGGGAAGCTGTAACGACTCTAGACTTACGACATCGGGGCGTTCAGGTGGATTATCGTGAAGTCAGAATGATCCCGCACGTGCTTTCGCGATCTCGTGTCAGCGCTTGCCTTTTTTACATCCTCAACCTCATTTTATCCGAGTCAACAAACTTCCAACCACTTAAACCGCAGTTTTAAGAGAACAACTTAACTACAGACACACAGCGATGCTCTTGGCTATATAAGACCAGAAAGCAACATGGATCCCAATCGCGCCAGTGCTGAGAAGAGACCGAATGACAGAGGAGTGTCTCCGCCACCAACGAAACGGCGACAACAGTCAACGACAACAAGTGAGTACAGAATGGCGATCTTAGGAAAGAGCCCAGACTGACAGAACTGCTCAGACAAGGCTGTTGCAAATTTCTTCACTCCAGTATCAAAGAAAGAGCCTGAACGAATGTCATGGCGAATTGTGAACGATAGCCTACTCATCGGTCGCTACCATGCATCAGCTGCGCTCCAGCCCGCCAAGTCTGCTATAAAACGAAAAATAGCTGCATTTGATTTCGTACGTTTTGCTTCTAATTTAAACTGTTCCAGACCCATGTCGGAATTTAAGGCGTTGACGCTACATGTTGTAGGACTCGACTTTGATTGCATCCGCTTCTGGTAATCGATTTGGCCGTGATGCGACAGACTGGAAATGGTGGCACGGCAGTGTTCCAGGAGCACTGCGGAGCCTCCACGAAGATGGGTATGTTTCAGTCCTGTTCTCCTGCAGTTCATTGGGTATACACACATGCTCACCGCAACCTACTGCGCTTCAATAGATACCTTGTTGCAGTATTGAGCAACCAAGGAGGAATTAGTCTGAAAGGTGACCCAAAGACCGTCAAGAGCGACCAGAGACGATTGGCAAATTTCAAGACAAAGGTGTCGGCTGTGTTAACCCAG
This sequence comes from Zopfia rhizophila CBS 207.26, assembly GCA_010093925.1. Taxonomy (NCBI): domain Eukaryota; kingdom Fungi; phylum Ascomycota; class Dothideomycetes; family Zopfiaceae; genus Zopfia; species Zopfia rhizophila. The sequence goes on from ML994638.1 coordinate 1,189,417, forward strand.
CTTGACCTACCAATATCTGTATATGCCGCCACAGGTCGAGACCAATACCGCAAGCCTAGAGTCGGAATGTGGCAGGAGCTACTAGAAGACTACGACATCGTGCCTGCAGCTTCTATTGACTTAGAAAATTCATTTTTCGTCGGCGATGCGGGCGGCCGAGAAGCAGTCGCAGGAGGAGTCAAAGACCATTCATGTGTCGATAGGTCTGGATGGATAATCCAAGCCGCCTTGCCACTGTTGAATCCACTAACAAAATGATCAGAGACTTTGCTGCCAATATTGGTATACCGTTTCGCACACCCGAGGAGCACTTCTTGCAGGAAGACCCGAGACCGTTCGTAAGAGCCTTTGACCCAACAGTCCTCCTCCAGAAAAGGGCTGGGAAATCAACGTCTGCAAGTACGTCCCGGGATTGTCAGCCGCATGGAGACGAGTCGTCCACTGAGAATCTGATTTTGCTTTCATAGACTCGACCCTGTTTTCGAAGACGAACCCTCTCGACATTGTGCTATTCTGTGGCAGCCCAGGGGCTGGGAAATCCACCTTCTACTGGAGAAACCTACAGCCACTTGGCTATGACCGGGTGAATCAAGATATTTTAAAGACAGTATGTGTCCTATGACAAGTTCGATAGCACGTGCTGTACCACTTCCCCACTCCTTGAGTAACAATGTTGAAACAGCGCGAGAAGTGTCTGAAAGCGGCTGCCGCCCTCATCGAGGAGGGGACTTCGGTTGTTGTGGGTACAGCTTACCCTCTATTGCTTGCATTGAGATTGATGACTGATCTCTGTGCTAGACAACACGAATGCTGATCCCGAGACGAGATCGCACTGGACTTCTCTAGCAAAGAAGCTCAAAGTCCCAATTCGTTGCGTGCTATTCACTGCACCTCCGAAAGTATGCGAACATAATGACATCGTTCGGGCGCTGAATATTGGACCAGAAGTAAGTTTCCCAACATAATCATCATCCTTGAAGCGCTCTATAGAGTTTACGCGGTCCAATCGGGCTTGGCTGGGATACATAGTATACGCTCACGACTCAGACATGTTCATTGGGTGGGCCGTTCTCCGACACTAATCGTTGACTTAGACTAACCCTGAAAACCGTTCTATACTTCCGAAGCTTGCGTTTACTGGATTTGCGTCTAGATACCGCGAACCTACATTAGAGGAGGGCTTCCAAGATGTCATTAAAATAGACTTCGAGGTATGTAATCTATCCTCGTACACTTGCAGGCCCAGAAGGAGTACATGCTTACAGACAAGAAAGTTCGAAGGTAGTGAGGAGCAGCAGAAATTATGGAGCATGTATTGGATTTAAGAAGGTTTTGACGGCGTGCAATATGAGCAAGGCGTACCCAGGCATTGCAGGCACGGATGAAATGAACCCCAACGAGAATAACTGCAGGGTTCGTATACTGTTCAATGCAGTCAGATCTCGGCGCTCTAATCACCAGCGAGCACTTGGTCCCTACGGACAACATGGCGGAGTCGAAAGTAAATGGGTCTGATATCAGCGTTGGACACCTGGATCCCTTCAATTGATCGGTTTCAACGCTTACTCGACTTCTTCACTGTCCAAAGCTCCTCTCTGAGTCTATTGAATATGCATCTCAGATATTATCCCTAAAGCCAATTGGCTCACTAATGTCTGCAGCGAAAACGGAAATAACTCCATCTTCAACTGCTTCCGCCACCGGTTCATGTCGAGCCGTCAGACTCCACAGTCGGGCCACCTTGTGCATCAAACGTGGGAGTCGCCATCAAGTGCTCCGTGCCTTTGAGCGGGCCGCGGTATATGTATGGATACGGCTAAGTGCACGAATTCTGTGGTAAATCACGATGAACCACGTCGTGCCTAGTCGACCACTGGAGGTCAGAACTCACATGATTACTGGTCTGATTTGGATGCATTGCCTGTCTGGCAAAATGCTCACCGCATTCACGGACAGGGTAACCACATGAGCAACGTGGTCTTAAAGTACCTTTTGTACCTGGGGTATTCCGAGAGCTCGTGCTCACTGGTACATTGTTGATGTCGCTAGCAAACGACTTTCTGTCCTGGTTTGCAAAGGAAGACACGACGCTCTCCCGTCCCGTCGAGGCGAGAGGCATGAGGAAACGTCTGCCGAATGCCCGGACCTAGCCAAAGCTGCTGCTGTCGTCATGATCTGAAGCCCTGTTCTACCCCTGTCCCAGCAGACAAAATTTTGGAGGAACACTTTGCCCACTTAGGTCGGCCGATGGTCTGTCCATTTCATTTCTAGCTCGGTAACAGAGTCCCGGAAAAATGATCGCGGATCGCAAGCTCCCAAGAAACGACACGGCGGTCAAACCCATATATGAAAAAGTACGAGCGTGGCTCTCTCGCCAGATGTTGCGACATGTGTCGAATATGACGGCTGCATTGTATTGAATTTGTAAGAACCCGTGGGCGGGAGAGGTGAGAGAGAGGTTGAGAACGTCTCACTCGCAATGCGCTGGCGGCATGAAGACAAGAGGCCAGCGACGGTGCCTGACATGTGGTGACACCGCAAGGCATGGGTGGGATATGTGCCTTGGACAAGGTCGTGGGGAGGACAAAAAGAAGGCGGCATGGGTCGGACGCCAATCAGCAGCAGCGAAACGGCCCAGTTTTCCTACGCATCTCTCCGATTCGTTTGGCGGCACAAATGGCTAAAGGCTTTTCCTTTCCGCCCGCCTCCCCTCTCGCCTTGTTAGTTATTCCTTCTAAGCAGCACGTCTCATCTGTTAAAAGAGATTGATGAGTGCAGCTTCACTGTGACACAAGGACTGGGTAGGAAAGCTCTGAGCAATCATTGCTTCTCTGTTTCAGAACCAGGACGTTTGGTTTGTTTTTGGAGAACTGTCTGTGACCTCCCTTCTTCCGCGGCCAATGAGCGCCGGGCAAGGATGTGGAAGAATGGTAAAATAGACACCGTGAACCAACTAATGGTTGCGATGTCATCACTGGGCATGCAACGCCGCAGCAGACACGGCAAAGGCGAGGCTGCAGGTCAACAAAGCAGACTTTGGCAGCTCTCGAACCAGAGAACTCACTGCACCGCCTCCTGTTACCTCTCGTGCGCCACGGTCTGGTCTCACTGGTAGTGTAGTCACTGCATTGATCACTGGATCCTCATCCTTCACTGACCAGGACTTCGGTATCACTGGGTGTCCAGAAGGAGAAATAAGGAGTGAGAGCTCATTACATCAGACGATCAGCAAAGATGTGTTTCTTCATAAAGGCCATGAAAAGATTGGAGGTTCCTGCATGCTGATTCACAATTTTAATATTCAGAGTGGAACTCTGGAGTCATTGTGCAGTCTCCCGACCAACGAACGGAGCGTAAGTTTAGTGCCAAAAGAAAAGAAAATTTCTCAGCGCCAGGGCCTAGAGGACTATGACTTGCTCCCATGTCTCTAAGAGACTCTGTAGAGGAAGGGCCGAGTGTTGGGCTCAGCAAGACGACGGCGTCCTCAAACCTCTGGTTCTCTTCGGCGTCAAGATGTCAACCCCATGTGCATAGAGCGGACGGCCCGTTTCTCGATGCTTGTGAAACCAGGGAGGCGATGGCGAGTGCCGGCTGTTGGCTGCACATTATTCAGCTAGGGAGGCATCAACTCGGTTTCTAGGTGACTTTGGTGAAAGCCAGGAGCCCTGCTGCCCCTGTGCCTTTTTGCCCTTGGCGTCCTGTACCTGTTCAGCGAACCTAGCACGAAAGTAGCGCACGGAGGAAAACAGTACCAGCAGAAAGCTACCCACAAAAAGTGCGCCACAGCCCGCCCTCTCAAATCGACCACAAACCTGTCGCTCTCTGCCTACTTTTCTCCAATTGACGTCTCATTCCTTGATTGTCTTTCGCTCTGCATCTTCGCCCGCTGCAAATTGCTTCTTCTTCGTAAGTGTAACCTAAACGGCCTTATGATACTTCCATCCTCTCACGTGCCTCTCCAATACGGGCGAGTGGCCGAAGGGCGCTGACTTTGCATCCAAAAGACGTTGCGACAGGATAAACACCTTGGTACCTACGTGGACGCTCTGCCGTCGTGGCACCCTCCAAAACTCTCGCGCCCCGCCACTCCGTCCCAGTCAGGAATATTATACTGCGACGCAGACGGGACGAAAGCCTACCTTTACGAGCGTTGTTGACCTTTTAAATTGGTGATGGGACCCCGGCACCCATCACGAAAAAACACGTCCAGCACCCACTCCGGCAATCATCATGCGCGAAATGAAACCTCTACTCCTGCCAAAGCTCGTTGCAGCGAGGAAGTCGTCGAAGAGCTCGCTCGAGGTGTCGCCTGAACCAACTTCGTCTGTATATTCGTGTGCCGACTCAGGCTTCTACTCGATGTCTGAGTGCTCAACACCGCCCACGCCAAGTTTTTCCTCACGCGGCCACCTCAGGTATCCCAGCTCAACCTCTTCATTATCGTCAAGTCCCCCAGCCCACGACCCTATCGAGGTTCCCAATGGCTCCGGCAAGCTGCCAAAGCTCACGGAGGAGCCAATTGAGCGTGAAGATGACTATGTCACAGTCAATCACGATCGTTGCTCATGTAGGTCTTAGCGCATGATTCCAAGCGGCATGGATGCTAATTTATCAATAGGCGATGTTGAAGTCTGTGGGCACGCTCGACCACCGACTGGCCGGTCCATATTTGGTTATGGCTATGAGTTTTCGGATAGCCATTTTGGAGATGATTCAGAGTTTATCTTGCAGCACATGTCAAAGAGGCGGAGATCCGGCGAGTCTTCTACCACTAGCATTGCGAGCAAAATCGAGAATAGATTTCCCTCTCTGTCGCGAAGGATGAGAGATCGCAGGAGGGCGTCAACTTTCGGCAGGATGTCCCGAAGCACGACTCCTTCCCGAGTATCGTCAACCCGATCGTCGTCGATCACTAGCTCCATCCAGCAGGGACTCGACCTCACTGAGAAATTCCCTCCAACGCCTACCCGGAGTAGCAACGAACAGCTGGACGGGTCGCTCACTTCATCACCAATTGACATCGCCAAGGCGAACGCGCTCGACGTCGATGCTGAGCAAATCGACGCCGAACGGTTCGCAACCACTCCACTCTTGCCGCCGATGTTGGTGAAGGCACAGCTTGATGACCTTCCGACCCAATCTCCTCTGCAGTCACCCACTGTAGCCGACGCAACCAATTCTCTCGTCGCTACTCCCATTGGCACTCCTCCGGTTCGCGCTTACCCTACTCCACCTCTTTCATCAAAGCCATCAGTGTCGTCCTTTAAGGCGTCGCGTCCCGGGCACCTGGTGCCATCTTCTGATATTCCACCAATCATGCTCACCGACCCAAACGACAAGTGGGCTATCAAGCTAGGCCACGCAAACTTTACCATTCAGCCGGAACCCTATGTCCCCCAAATGTGTGACACGGCCTCACTACGACAACTGTTTGCTGATTGGGAGCAAGCGCGCTGCAACTTCACCAAACATCAAGTACGAACGGGAGAGCACTTCGGTGTCACTTCCAAGACGTACATGCTCACCGAGCAGAAGTGGGCCGAAATCGATGCTTTGTGGAAGAGGAACAATGATCTCGCCATCTCGCGCGCCGCAGCCATTGGCGCAGAGCCGGAACCCTCCTCGCCATCCGAACCAGCACCACTCAGCAAAATGCCAACACTCAACGATCCAAGAAGTGAAGGCAAATTCCCAAAGTTAGGAGACGAAGACATCGTCGGACCCATGATACAGATTGCATCGCAAATGCAGAAGCAGCCACCACGCAAACGGGGCTTTTTCAAACTCTTTAGCGACATCAAATTCCCTGGTTCCCTTCTCGGACGCTCGTCGGCTGGGTCTCGGGCGGGCAGGTAGTTGACTCGACCACTATGCTCGTTGATATCTTGTGCGATTAATTCCTCTGTGTTGGATTGTTTGTAACATTACTCGTTACCCACGGTTTACGAGGTACGACTGTATGACAGTGTCCTTTTTCTTTTCGCAAACCTTTGCTACTCATTCGAGCCACGACTGCTCCTTATGAACGAATTTCTTTTGTTCAAATCCGCGGATCTAGAGGTTTCTCTTTTTAGGATGTTCCAATGGAACTGATCTCTTCAATGAGATCTTCTCGGAGTTTCTTGTTTTGGACGGCAGGACGGTCAAAATATTCTCGCATGTCACGCAGCGGCGGGTCAACAGCCAAAATTTCTCCTTAAACCTTATTCATTAATCTCTTTTGTCTACTGGGGAAGATGATTTCGGCGGCTATACCCACTAGTCCTAGTCGAGGATTTGAAGGGCAAGCGCAGTCGTGGGTTAGGAGATTACGGGGAACCTAAAAGTTAAAGCACAAATATTTCAATGTACAACTATGGTAGGTGTATAGATCTGGACAAGGTACAGTGCCTATTCATTTAGGTGGGACGATTATCCTGAGAGCGATCCGGGCCGGTGGCTGTTGTGTTCAGAGTACCTGTTAGCCAGAAGCATTATAAACAAAGTTTCGAATGGTACGAAACGAAGGGCGCGCATGATTCCTGTGCAATGCTTTCATTCAAATTCTCGTTTCTCGCTCTCTACACCAAATCGTTGAGTATACTTGAGTTCCTTATTTAGGAAAGTATTGGGTATGCATGTGATGAACGCCGATAATGGTGTAGCACCAGCCTTGTACATCAGTGTTCTTTAGGTGTTCAGCCTGTCACTCTATTACAGGATTCTTGTATAGGTGACTTGTCGTATTCACAGGTTGCACTGTCAATTGTCTAGACACAGTTTTGTATCTTCAATCAGCCGTGTCCCAACTGTCCAATTTCATCCAGTCCATCGGATGATCAGATGTTTCTCAACCCTTTTCAGGCGCTAAAGTCACTGGGATCAAAGCTCAACAAAAATCATCTCTGAATCGAATCGAGTATAAGCTCCGGGGACTCAATTTCCAGCCTTTCCGTATGACGTTCGCAGGTGATTAGATGACACAGGGCTGGTGAGTTGAGACTCGACATCAGATCGTCTTTACAATTTCCAATTTTAGCATAGAGAGATCCTTCACATGCATTTTGTTCGCACTTCAAAGATTCTCTAGCTACATGTTTTCTATAATCTATCGATATCTTGGCCGTATCTGCACGTCATCTTCCCTATTCTTTCCGATGCGTTCTCTTCACATGATCTTTCGGTTAGCTTCCGTCTCCACCGAATCTTCCATCACCTACTTTCTATTTCCAGAAGCCTGTCAGAAGCGCGCCGAAGGGACATTCACAGGTATTTCCGAAGCTACGTACGGCCCCTCCTGCCAAACCTCGGGCAGATGAACAAGCCTCCAAGTCCGTCATCTGAGCCGAACCATCAAGCAAAGTTCCGAAGCAGAATGCAAGCCCCAGGTAGATCACAAGCGCCCTTCAAAACCGTCAATCAGCAGCGTGCCGAAGCAGGCATTATAATCCCCTTTCGAAAGACTCAATCTGCAGGCTAAGGTCGTACTACCTCCACCTGTCTCGTCTGATGTTTCTAGATGAAGATTGGACAGAGGTGGTGAAAGAACAGCAAAACCGGGTCCCGGGCATCGGGGCTGGGATAATAGAGGGTTGGTGAGGGGGTGCGGATGCAGGCGAGGGCGGCCGAGTAGGAGGGGGATGTTGTGCGATGTGGGCTGAAACTTGATATGTGATATGCAGAGTGTTAAGCGAGGCGCAATGGTGAATGGGGGGTGATGAGGTGGGGGGCTGGAAGATAATGCATCTAGAAAACGCCTTGCTGTGAGACATCTTGGTATATGAAGATGAGAGGATGAGGGGGGAAGTTGTGGTGGCTGCTTCTGAGCGGTGGAGGCTGGGTGATGGATGCACTACAGAGGGAAGAAGCGGGAGATGGGGTTTGAGAGTGGTAGGTATGGAAATAGAAATGGGTGCAGATGGAGAGGGCATGGGACAGGTAGATTGAGTATGTAGGGGTGCTAGAGATGGTGATAGGGAATGATGTGGTGGAAGTAGAGATATAGTAACATTGCACTCTGCGCAGCAAGCCTAGACATAGAGAATGTTTGAGACAAGGCTCAATTCTGAGTACGAGCAGATGGATCTTCTTTGATTGAAAAAGACGTTCAAGGACTTCCCTTTGCTTTTCGATCAACTAGTTTCCAATGTCTGTATGCCAGATAACTTTCCCACTAACAACCACCCTCCCTTCAACTCCAACCATAAGTATTTATTTTTTCACTGATTCCTTCAACATACGACCATAGGTACAGGAAAACATTGGATCCCGTCTGCTCTCCGCAAATTAAGCCTGTGACCGGCCGATTAGTAGTTGAGTGGGTGACCATCAGCGAATCCCGGCTGTTGTATGTTTTTATTTTACCTTACTTTTTACCTATCTGAAATCTTAGAGAGAGTGAAAGAGACCAATATACTACTTTATTTTGCATTCTTTAAGACCAGTTGATGGTTCCAGTTGCCGATCCAACTGCTTCTTTCAAGGCCAAGGACTGATGTATCAAGGTTGAGTTTTCTGTTTGTCTTTTTGTCTGTTCAATTTCCTTTGGCATTAGGGACCTAACGTAAGCCAGCGAGAGCATATTGGACATTGCGCATGTGACCATCTGTGTCGATTATGCTGACAGGCACATATGAAGGTATGCAGTCGTGCAATATGACAATGGAAATCGCGAGATGACAGGTGAACATTGTCATCTGGGTGGCACCTTGGGAATCTACGAAGGGATGTGCTCACGCCATAATAATGGAGATGGAGGAAGAGAATCTGGTCGATCGAAACAGATGTTTCGAACATTCTGGCGAATCATTCACTGATCGGCGTACGTGCTGCTTGCATCGCAGCAGTAATGACTCGAGAGCTGAGGCGGAAGGAAGAAGGACGTGTTCAAACAATCATGGGCCGGCGATGGTTTGGAGTGATAACAAGCACCATTAAGGAGCGCTGAGGACGAGCCCTAGGTGAAAGCGTCGATCGTGATTGATTGGCTTCTAGCGGATTTGCGACCGACTTCTCGCTTCTTGTGTCATTCAGAGCCGCTGCCCATCATTCACCCCCAGGCAACCCCTCCCCAGCCACTTAATTCTCACCTTCACACCAGCAGTGACCTCACCTTTACTGTCTGCTCTTCTTCTTCACTTTTTTCGCTTCTCGTATCATATATTCCCCTTCTTTCTTTCAGAACCGTATTTCAATTTCTACATCCGCTTTCAGATTGCTTGCTGACAAGCTCCGTTGATTGCTTACGGCTTCTTTGTTTCACCACGGGTTTATAACTTACTTCTTCACCACTCCAGACTTATCCGACACACTCGCGCAACTTTGTGCCTCCTGGACAGAGCACTAAGATATAGACACTATGAACGCCTCACCTTCCGACCCCGTTGGTGACTTCGTCAGCGGTGTGTCAATCCAAACAAACGATGACATACCTGAAGAGCCAGATATGATTCTTTCAGACGACGACGAAAGCAGCCAGGTCTACGCACCGCCGCCCCGGATAGCTGCGCGCTTTTATCGACCCTCAAACAATCGGCGCAAGTCCTCTGCAGCCTCGTCGCGTCGCAACTCAATCTCCTCCACCCACTCCCACCAGTCGAATCGGTCCTACCGCACCAGCTGCCAGAGCAACCATGTCGCCCAACATCTTCGGCGTGCATCTATACTCGAGAGCCGCAAGGCGAGGTTAGCAGATCGGGCTGCCCATGCGGAACAAGTGCGGTTGCGTGCTGCTCTAGCCAAAGCTACTCCCCGAAGCTCGAACAGCGAAGAGAAGGCCTTGGCGGCTCAACAAGCCCGTGAGAGGCATCTGGCGCAAGTTGCAGCGGCATGCGCCGAAGAAGTCAGGCGGGCGAAAAAAGTAGCGGAGGACATGAAAGAAAGGAAGGCCGCTGAAGAGCGCCGATACAGACTCGAAATGGAGGAGAGGCTCGCGGAGGCAGAGAGGAGGAGACTTGAGTATAAGCGCAATGTGCGCAGGCCTAGGACTGCCAGCTCGCCCGCCGCCAATGATACCAAGAAAACAGCTCCGCGCCCTGACATTTCTTCTGAAGTTGCCGCCAAGCGGATCCAGTCTGCATGGAGAGCCAGGTCAAGGAAGTGCATTGTGGATGCATGGTCAGAGCTTGGGCTTTCCATCGACAAAGTGCATGACACAATTTTTGAGGAGATAAGCAAATTGCTAGCTGAAGAGAAGGTTTTGACTGCTACGGAAAAGATAATGTCACTATTTGGACTGCTGCCCACGGGAGACGCGACGGATGGTGGAGTCGCCATCAGGACATTCCTCTGTGCATATCTCATTCTTGGACATCCTGCCCATGTCTTCAGTCGAGACGGCGATCAGGAGCAAGACTTGATCACTAAGGCGAAAGACTTAATCATATCCTTCGAATCTGCCTTATCCAAGCTTACTACTTTCAACTATTATACACCCTCTCCAACTCGCTTAGAGACGGTATTGTTGTCTCATGGGACATTCGTTACTGCCTTCAACGATTGGAAGGCGCGAGATTCGTCAGCGCTCATTGAAACTATGGTCGCCTCATTCGTCAGTCTCGATGCTATATGGCAAAGCGTAAAGGATGAAACCAGCGACGAGGTGGCTAACGACTACAAGAATGGGATCCGGGATAATCAAGTCAGCCTTCTCACCAAGATCAAGAAACTGGCAGGACAGGATAGGGCATTTATGCTAATCAGAAAGGCTATTCATGAGAGCCGAAAGGCTAGACCGAAGAAGAAACCTGCTGGAGAGGTAGTTCGTCCCCGAGTTGCGATTGAGTCACCTCCCCCTGGGTCGCCAATATCAGAAGAAAATGCCACAATGCAGGCCGCAGCAGCTTCTCAACTTGCGGCATCTCAAGGCGCGCCCGCTTCAGGAGGCCATCAGGCGAATTCTCTCTCGAAATTATTCACAGTCGTTCCCCACAACCGAGTCCTCGTTCATGAATTAGCACTCGACAAGGAATTTCGCATGGAATCATCGCCAAACGCTAATATAAGAGACGCTCTTAACAGGGAAATTTGCGACTCGATGCGCAGAGGATTCGAGAATGGCGAGGGCAGCGAGTGGACCGTTGCCATGGCTGAGAACATTCGAGGAAAGCTCCTCCGTTTGTTGAAAACTGGCAACTCGATGCACACGCTCATTTCTGATACCTTGGACCCCGACCTCATCAATAGGCAGTGCACCCAAGGAATGTTCTCGTATGAGAAATTCTTCTCCTTCGTTGCGAACATCCTCCCAAAGCTCTGCGCTCCTTTCAGAGACGCGGAGGTGAAGGCCTTGGCGGATGAACTTTTAGAGGAAGGCACTCTCCCAGAGATGATCGAGAAGCTGTTCAAGCTTCTTCACGTCATTGATCTTCTCGTTCTGGATTATTCTAACTTCCTTCTCATGAATGCAGCGCCGACTCTCATCAAAGAGGCGCCCGGCTACGAGCAGCGCATGTTTAAGCATGACCTTGAGGCCGGCACTATTACGCTTGAACGAACGCGTCGTTGGTGGCGTAGTGCAGCTGTGAACATGCACACCGAGGCTGACCGCCGCGATCCGTGGAACGAACCCAATCCGGTGAACCGGCCAACGACTCAGAAAATCTATGCCCGCGGCCTCGTCGATCTAGCCATCGCCACTCCGCCCCTCAAGGATTCCGAGCTCCCCGAAACCCTTGAGCTTGACCGTGCCCGTATTGCCCGCATCCGCACCGACGCCCTCCGAATTACAACCATAGGAGGCGTTCTTCTCACGGCTAAGAACCTCCTTAAGCGTGATGTTCGCTCTCAGTGGAGGCGTGAAACTACTAGCATGTGGGAAACTCTTAAAGATGGCTACTTAAAGGACTCAAACACTCCCTCCAAACTCCTTACCATCCTTGAATCCTCTCACGCAATGCCTCCGTCTACTCGCACTCAGCTTTCCTCCACCATCACCCGTTTGCTCACACAAGCTCAGTCTGGCAAGCTCTCGGACCCGGTGATGAAGGTTCTGTTCCAGCGCCTGAAGACTCACATCTTCAATCGCGTTTCAGCGAGTAGCTCTGGGGAGAGAGTCAAAGCAGCCAGCACGGCCACTGAAGGTCTTGCAACAACGGGCCTTCCTGAGTTTGTGAGTCAGGTTGGAGAGATAGTGGAGCAGCTTGGCAAAATCAGCGATGTGGACAGGAGGGCGCATGGGGCTTGGTATGATCAGATTGCTGAAGAGATGGAAAGACTGGGTATGGATGGGGACGAGCTCATAAGAACTTCCAGCACGGGGTCTTCAGCAGCGGACGCCTCGACCTCTTCTGAGTGAAGCTTCTGATTTTTAATTTTGGAAGTTTGAATAGGATAAGTATTTCTCTCGAGATTGGTTCTTTGATTTGCTTCTTCACTGTGATTGTACTCATACTTTGGGCTCCTATTTCGTTTTCATGCAAGGCGTTAAGGTGGTCATCAGCATTGGCATCTCTGCATACGCATTCCTGCATTGCATTTTCGTGTTAAGATATCATTGGGCTCAGTATCCGAGTTCTTTTGGAGGCAGGGTCAGATTGGTTTCGTATTAGGAATGGCTGGGCTTTGGGTGGATGGGTTGCCAAAGGGAAGGGTAACGGGTTGTTGGTATGATTATGAATGACAGTTCTTTGCCTTCTCAAATTCCCAATGTGCAACTATCGTGACTAACTTGGAACATCAGGAGATATTAAACCAGTTGATCGGTTTATAAATCTAGCATCAGGGCTCGATTCGACTGCAAGGTCAAGGGCGGGGCTGGGCAAGGCTGAAATCTTCAACACCAGTCATATGCGTAAGGATCGTAACGCCACTAAAGGGCACGGATCCCAACGCGACATTTTAGCAGCCTATAGCCTCATTTTCTGCAACTCACCAAGTCACCTTGTGACCCAAAACCGCCCTCTGGGACAAACAATCTGAGTCCCCGAGGATGGTAGTACGGTCGGCCTCTACCTAGAAGTGGGAGCTTCCGAAGGGTATTTGCCAGTGCCCATGGGATCAATTAAGCACTCGATCACAGTCGAGCTGAACGTCTCCTTCATATTTGTCTCCCTTCCTAATCAGCCTTTTCCTGCAGTCGGCGCATCTCACATTTCAATGCACAAAGTCGAAGGCTAAGGAGTTATCTCTGGAGGTACCTGCATAGCAGATCCACACAACGCCCGAGTCCATGTTTTCAGTGTCACACAATGACGCACTTTGCTGACCAAACATATCACTCGCCCATCAAGCCCCGTTATAAGTATCAGTCAAAACCAAGGACGATATGTAGCTATCTACATGCCTTCAATAAGTGTGTATTCAAGAGACGAGACCTCTACCGTGCGCTCCCACATTCTGACTCGATTCGACTTCTTCGCATCCATCCCAGGCATTGAAAAGAAGATGTCGAATGTAGCCTTCAACACACTAGGCTAAACCACAGAACCCCTAAATATGAGGCACAGTCATATGTATGGGTTCTACGGATGAAAAGAACAAGAAATTTATCACATGCAATAAGCACGAAACACTGGTCTCCAAAACCCTCTATCAGGCACTACGACGACTTCAAAGGCCTTGCAGATCGAGGCTGATCTGGGTAGATGCACTATGCATCTATCTCGATCGATCCCGAATCAAACACTGCAGAAAGTTGAGGCCTGGGACCTCTGTTTTATGAGGTGTTTAATTCTGCGCATTTAGCGTGCCGCGTCGAGATAAATTAGAATACTCTCCGTGTTATTAAAATAGAAATATATCAATACATCTCTTTCTGCCTTCAACCCATTAATACAGATTGCTATAGTAATTTTATGACATGTAGCCATGCTAGTGCTATCTAAGCCTTACTAGAATTCTTCGTGGTCTTCTCCTTCGTGGTCTTCCCCCTCGCGGTCTTCTCCTTCGCGGTCTTCTCCTTCGCGGTCTTCTCCTTCGCGGCCTTCTCCTTCGCGGTTTTCTCCTTCGCGGTCTTCTCCTTCGCGGTCTTCTC